>DWFO01005150.1:0-10759 GCA_018246595.1 Mimoniades nurscia nurscia
TTTAAAATAAATGTATAACTGTCTTTATGAACTACACTTGTAGGGCCGTTGTAAGATGTGTTGTATTTCAAACAACCATCTTTCCGTGATCATTATTCCCTTTTGCAAATCCAAAGGTTACAGTTTGTACTGATAAAAAAAAAACTGTGTACTTAACCGTATGAAATAATTGAAGTACCTAGCCCTGGACACTAAGCATAAACTCTTAAATCTGGCTGAAATATTACAAAATATGTAACATCATACATTAAGCAAATTTAAGATTTTAGCAAAATTGTCACAAGATATTACTCACAATTATTGTTCCTTCATTAAGTTCAAAGGCAGTCAAGAAATGTCTTCCATTCACATACTGAGCAGTCAATGCCCATTTATTTGAGCCTTTCCGGAACACTGGCAAATATTCCGCTGGTTTAATTACATACTCTACAGTTTGTGCCTTATTATCCTCTACAATGAAAATAATTCAATCATTAACTTAACAGAAACAACAAATCTGGTATATGAAGCAATCAATGTTAAAGGCTATAAAATTGCATTTTTGAGGATGCCTTCACACTTTTATGGTTGACAGAAATGGTTATTGTATATAGTTTGGTGTATAGGGTTTTAACAACTTATAACTATATCATTACCATACAATGTAAATACATATAAACATATGTTTGCATACCTCACTGGAAACTCTATATTATGAGAACCATTTTGGTAAACCATAAAAGTGTAAATATGCCCTAACAAACCTAAGAAACTAAACCAAACATGTAATTTATTTCATATGATTATAGCAGTTATGGTTCACTAAACTACAAATGGATTTGACTGTGGACGCGCAATCTCCACCCACCTATATCTACTGCTAAACAACAGTACTTGCATTGTTTTATTCCAGTAGGTAGGATAGGGTTGGCTGAAAAACATTAAGAAACAGTGTTCCAAATCTGTCCGCAAAAGTAACAATGTATCTGAGTGACCCTAGGTAGTACTTCAGTGCTGAGATTCAATAACAACATTTGCAATATGTAGTGATTACTTAAGACCAAGTTTAGAATGCCTGATAGTGTAGTGCTTAAATATGTATGTGATGAAAACAAGTATTTATATTACTATGTATATACATATATATACAGTTTATCAGCCATGCAGTTGCCATAAAACAAGCTCTCTTGATGCTTAGTTTGGGATTAGATGGCAGTGTATGAAGCTGTCCAGAGATGCTTATTATTATTATTTATTATAACAAAAGTTTAATCAGTTTCAAACATTATTATGTTAAATAAAAGAAGTCATGTAATAATACCTTTGGATCCACCCTGTATAAAAAATGTTATTTTGTCCTTGGACAACTGTCGGATGTATGACATGAATCCATCTTTCTTTTCTTTATCAGATTGTGATCTAATTTGTTGAAGCCAATTGTAACCAAATGATCTGTGCTCCAGTATCAATTTCCATTGCTGCTCCTTTCCTTTAGATATCTGATGAAATAATAATGGTAATAGTAATTATGAATAATATACAAAAATGTAAAAGAAGCAGATATGTAAAGGTAGAGATAATGGGTCCAAGTTATTCACTACTAATAGCAAAATTCAGATCTAAATCCACTTACCATAAGAGCTAGTAAATCAAGGGAATCATCAAAACATATCTGTAAGTCAGCTATCTCCCCTGTAACTCTTGTTTCTCCAACTATACACTGTGATTCCATAGAGTAGAATGTGATGACACCTATCTGAAATATTGATTCAATAATGTGATATTTACATAATAAATGATGTAGACATAAACCATAATTTGTGTAAACAACATGGACAATAAATAGATGTATATGTATGATGATTTATGCTTGCCCAAAGTGGGGATTATCGAGAATACCCCTCCAGGGAATCCCATTTCCAACAGTGGACTGCAATAAGCAGATGATGATGATGAATTGTATGAGATATGTTGAACCATACAATGCTTTTCAAACCATATAATTCAAGAGGCATTCTTATATGAGCTTTGGCATAAGGAACTTATAATGGCATGTCCAGTTTTACGATTTGCTACAATGTTTTACATACCATTAAGGATTCTTATAGGAGCTTTGGCCCAAGCAACTTATAATGGCATGTCCAGTTTTACGATTTGCTACAATGTTGTATATACCATTAAGAATTACTGTAAAGTTATTCAAATTTAATTATTTTTAGTATATAACAAAATCCACCCTTCCCTGTTGATTATCTATATAAAGAAAACTCACTAAGAAGGCCTATGTGCTATTAAAAGCTTTCAAAGTCTCAAAAAGCCTTCATCGTGTCTCTCTAGTGATCTCCCCGAATTACATGATGTATGCTAGCAATGGCGATATAAACATGTCTGGAGGTCATTTTTGAAAGACTATACTGGGGAAACCATCAATTACATCTTCAAATTCAAAACAGACTACAAATGTACAAAATTTAGCTTCAGCACTTAAAAAAGATTTTACGATGTAACAGTAGGCTCTACCAAAAGTAACACTAACGGGACTAGTTGCTTACCTTAGAACCAATGATAATTATGTTTTCGGATTCTTTAGTCAGCCACCACACCACTGAGGTAGGCTTTGGTATTTCGCCAAGTGGCAGTACAGTTACACTCGTTAGCGACCATTTATGGTCAAAGGAACTTTGAGGAATAAATAGAGGGAGGAAAGGAACAAGCAACACCTTCTGGTCGCTAACAATTAGCACCCACGTTCCACTGGGTTCAAAACAGACACAATACACGGGATTGTCCACGAAGTCCCAATCGTAAACATGGTCGAAACGCTCTGACTGTGGGTTAATATACAAAAATACAAGTTCTCTGTCACTCGACAGTGCTAAGAACTTTTTTAAACCTACTTCATAGAAACTGTGATTTACAATGTCAAGATGTACAAGAACATCTAACTTAAATAATCCTGAGAAATCTAAAGTTTCGTTCTGCAGGGCCATTCTTATTTTGATCTTAATTCAATTCAAATATATTTAGATTTAGATTGGATATTTAGACGACATTGACATATATAATGAAAACCATATTAGTTTTAATAGTGAAGTTTAATTGTCAAGGAATTACTACTTTCAGCCTACAGTACCAATGTTATTGTGTTCGCTGTTAACCTGTGTGACTATATTTTTATAATATACGATGTATTATAAGACGTTTGTTTTATATACTATAGTAAAAATATTATTAGCATTAATGATTTAATAGCATTTTGTTTGACTAATATTATAAAACAGGCTTACACACATACTACAGTTACAAGATCATCTAAAATGATTTTACTATATAATAAGAATACTATTATATAATTATAGCTCTCATTAAAATTTATTATTTGATATGACCGTAATAAAAACTTTTGTAATTAACTAAGTAATGTAGAGAAGGGAAAGAAATCTGCCAAGACCCGATTAGGTAGAAATCCTTAGTCTCTGTTTACCCTGTGAAAACTAAACGTGTCAATATGTACCGTATGCAATATAAATATGTTTCAGATATCTGGGACGAATATCAATACTTGCATAAAGAAAATCTTTAAACCCAAGTACGTAAATAATATAAAAACTTATATAGGTAGTAAAAAACACACATAACGTGAATAGGATCTTTGGCCTAAGTAAATGAACATTAAAAGCGGTATTGAAATATGTAAAGGGGAAATAATGAAGTTAACTTAAAATTATTACAGCTGCTTTAGTTTTTGCTGTAAATCCCGTAGACAAACGAGATAAACACTCACATTTTAACAGTTATATTAATGTCCCGCGACGAATTATTTGTTGAGCGTATTGCTAAACACAGATGACGAATTCAATTCCTAAGCCACTACTTGAAATTTTAACTGGAAAACCAAAGATTGAACCCAGGACTTCTCTATCAGCAGTCGTGTTTAAAAACACTCCACCCACAAGCGGATCTAGCTTTGGCGCCAGGGAGAGGTTTTTTTTTATATTTTTGGCCTGACAAACACGCAGACGGGCCACCTGATGGTAAGTAGTCACCGTTGCCTATGAACATTTGCAACACCCGGAGAGTGGCTAATGCGTTGCCGGCTTTGAAGGATAGCTCTCTTTGCGCTTTTCTTGAAGAACCCCATGTCATAGCGCTCCGGAAAAGCCTCAGATGGAAGTTCATTCCACATTATGCATGTACGCGGGAAAAACGTGCGCGAAAACCGGACCGTGGACGGACTACCTGAAGTCTACCTAATGTGGATGAAACCTCAATCTTCGGCGGGTGGTGTAATGAAGGAACGGTGACAGAGGCACCAGGTCGAACAATTCCTCGGAGCACTCACCATTGTAGAGGCAGTAGAACACGCAGAGGGCACGCTAGGTAATTCTAGGGTAGTTGAACATTTGGATTGCACGTTTTTGCACGGAGTCAAATGGAGCAAGTTGGTATTGCGGTGCTCCTGCCCAGAGATGGTAACAGTACTCCATGTGGGGCCTTACTTGTGCTTTATAAAGCATCAGCAATTGCTCCGCAGTAAGTACTGTTTCGCTCTGTTAAGGACATTAAATATAAAATCAAAAATTTTCCTCTTTGTACTTTATAACTATGTCTATTTTTAAGTATGTATATCTAATAAAAATATGTTCACATATGACACATTACATAGGAAAATATCTAACAAATGCATCTATGCATCTACGTACATAATTTTAACGCCCTTTCGGATGTTGTGGCCCTTTGCATGTTGCCGGCCACTTTCTTGTAAATATATCTATGGTAGAAGACGTATTTTGTCTTTTTGTTACTTAGGGTGACGTAAGTTTCTCAGTCTTCCCGACAAACATCTCAACATAAAAGTTACGAAATGGTTCTAAGCATATAGCTTTTAGTTACAGGAGACGTCGCGGCGTCTTTTCACATTGGCGTCCTCAAAACTGGACGCATCGGAAACTTCCTTAACGTAGCACTTATTATTATTATACGCAGAAAAACGTAATAGGTAAAGTTGTTTGTAAATTGTAAAATTATCCCGATGGCCCGCCAGAAAGTCGGTTACCAGAAACACTGTGGCTGCGAAACAAAATTTATCCAGACATTACGATCAATACACATTTAGATGGTTAAAAAAGTGATTCCATACACTGTACATTCAAACTAATAGCGAAACTATTTTGTATGAATAGGCATGACAACTGCACCTACTCAATTAAATTTGTGCTTTTCTATAAATTAAAACGGAAATTAATTTTGGAGAATCACATTTTGGGCCATACAGTCTTCATACAAACTTTATAAATACATATTTTGTTCTATATAAACTTTAGAAATCCAACCTGACTTTTAAAAACAACAGCAGACGTCTAAAAACACTATGAACAAAGTAACTCACGCTGAAAACCAAGTTTGCGATGAAAAGTACATATTTCACGAATAATCTGAGACAGCTGCACATTTTTCCGAAAGGACTTTCACGAGATTTTTAAAATCGGTCACATGTAATGCGCACCAAGCACCTCGCCTTCTTACTCAGTGACGGATGCGCGTACATGTACACAATATCTATTGTTAAAGCGGCGATACCGAGAACTGTAATATTGATAATGAAAAGGATGACTAAAATATTGATAAGCTTCATGAAATTCTAACGATCAATCTACTAGGAATGAGTGACGTCAAAATGATTCCAAATAGACACGGGTAATGAGTAACTTTATTATAAATAAATAAATAGATATTGTACTATCTGTGTATACTCCTATATGTACTGTACTACACTAGACTATTCTGTACTGTACTATACTACACTGTACTATTATGTACTATACTACACTATATATACTACACTATATATACTACACTATATATACTACACTATATGTAATACACTATACTATACTGTACTATATTGTATTATACTGGACTAGGCAATTAACACTAAATATCTGAACACCATACTGATAGGACACAATCACAAATTATACGACAATAATGTCATCCTTTTACAAGCTACATACAGGATTTGATACTAAAGTAGGCATAACCTAGTGTTAAGAAAGCTAATACATTACACATAGGTGTAAATTAATATATAATTATGTAGTTAACTTACTGAATGCCTCGTTGGGGGTGTTGGTTGCAAGTGCGACCCCCTATCGGGAGGCCCTCGGTTTTATTTCCGATTCGGGCACTACTAAATTTAGATTTTCTAGTAGTAACTCGGAGTGTCCGGTAGCTGGATATGTGTCCGGTGTGTTGCAAGAAGATTACCACCTATTCCATAGTGGGACGCAAACGTAACTGGTGAAACGTGGGAGTGTTCTACATTCCTCTGCCTACGTCTACGGGAATTACAGGTATGACGTTAAGTTTTTTATATACTTAACTTATTAAACAAAAATACGTAATGAACAGTTAGGCCCGTCACACATATGTATAGTTCTTCTCGGTGAATATGGAACACACAAACAACCCTAGATTCAGCTGTAAGTTACCCAAGTACATAACCAATTTACATTCAATCAAATTCAATAATTTGAAATGTCGACGTACTATTAGTATATTATATGTCGTAATATATTATGACTCGGTAATATAACAAAATTACTTGGATTTAATAATATAACAGTTGTAGGTATTTTCACATGCGCGTGTATTAATATGATTAACATTACGTACATATATAGGGGAACTACCTTTTCCGTATCTGTTCAGGATTATATCGTATCAAAACTCATTTCCATGGCTCAAAAACAAGTTAATGGTAATTAAGCTAGCCAACAATATCTTTAACGCGAGGTAATAAAGTCTAATATGGCTTGCACCATCATAACGAAGTTTCGGCCCTTTACACTGATTGTTGCAAATATGCCGACAACGATTGGCGTCTAAACGCCAGATAAACGCTAGATAACAAAGGTGTAAAAAATTGATAGCAGTTTGCATTACACATTAACAATTACTGAACTGTACCTATAAACTTAAAATTATATGATGTATAATTGTAAATGAAATGAATATTATAATAAAATGTGGTTCAAGAACTACCGAATAGGAAGGCGTTAGAAATTTTATTCCTTGACAGTGTAGTGAATAATGAAAAGTTTTGTACATATTGACCCACCCGTGGTCATACAAGTTGCATATGTGGTGAAATACTTAATACCGGCAAACCAGCTGGTATGTTCTATACATATCAGTGATGTAACGAATGTCATTTTTTGAACATTACGGAAGTAATTATTAACGGAAGTAAATGCGAATGCGAATAGGTACCTACCTATTTAGTTTTTATTTAATATTTAATTTTAAAAAAATAACATCACGCCTGTAATCCCCGAAGCGGTAGGCAGAAGAGTGTAGTACCCTCTCACGTTTTACCAGTTACTTTTACGTCCCACTATGGAATAGTTGATGAGTTTATTGTCATATACTGCCGGGCACATTTCCATACTTCGGGCCACAACTAGTAAATCTAAATTAGAAAAATCCAGTAGTGCGCGACCCGGGATTTGAACCCAGGACCTTCCTGATCGGCAGTCGCCCTTGCCACCAACACGACCAAACAAGCAGTCAAGGTCTTTTTGAGAATAAATTTCTTTACACCTATACAATATAATTTATTCTTCAAGTCTTTTAAGAAAGAAAACTGTGCCCCTGTCTCCGCACGCAATATTTATTCTGGATGGGAATCGTATTCACAACCCGCGATTCACCAGTTACATTCCCTAACCAATGATATGCAAAAATAAATGGTGTGTCAGTTTACCTCCTAAAATCTATTTTAGGATTGATCAATACTTCAGCAGGAAGTCAATTTTATATCTTGTTTTCCCCTTACATTATTACATTTATTAACACGTTCGCTGCGGCACAATTTTTTCTATTCTTTCCATTCCTGCGGTACCGGGCGTTTTAGACCTGTACCTAAAACTACCATTGTGGCGGTACAAGATGTATAAAACCCGGTAACGTTCAAAAAACTTTAATCCTTTTTTCGGCCTCATGTAAGGAAAAAACATATGTTTCTGCTTAGAGTATTATTATTGATGATTTGATTGAAATAACCCTGACCGATTGAATAACCGAACCAATCTGAAGTTATGCCCTACGCACGAGAGATAAGTCTATGCTTTTCGTACCCGCACACAAGCGATACATTGGACCAGGAGTTTCCGAACTAGTGCCGCAGTGAACGTGTTAATACAAACATAATCAACTATTTGGTTTGAATGCTTACTTTAGAGCGAATGCTCTTTTAGTTTTTAACAGTAAACGAGTGTGTCGTGCAGTTACCGAGTTCACAATGTCGATGAAGTGCTGTTTGAAATATACTCTTTTTGTAGTAAACTTATACTCATTTGTAAGTATTTCCTACAATTTTTTTAATAATATCTCGGGAAATCTCCACACACGGCCATCTGATCCCAAAGTAAGCGTCAAGAGAGCTTGTGTTATGGTAACCAGATGGCTGATAATCTACATATGTGTATACATATAAATATACACTTAAATAATTTTTGATTTATTTTTCACACCCAAATACAGAACAAATACTTGTGCTCATGACGCAAATATTTATTCTGGGTGGGAATCGAACCCATGACCCCTGGCGCAACAGTCAGGTTCACTAACCACTGCACCAACGAGCTAGTGAAATTTCATTCTTCTTCTTTCATTAGCCCTATACTCTACGACTTACTCATATGTCGTTCTTTTCACGAGATGCTTGCATTGTATCCTTGTTTTAATCTCGTTGTATGCTTGGTCTGAAAACATAAGCTTGTGTCTTATGGTGACTTGATGGAGAGCTAATTTTAGACAATTCTCATTCCATCGTATACTATTTATGGACAAAATATATTTCCAATCTATAATTTCAGGGTGCTTTCATTGGCTTGTAGCAAATGAGACAATATTTCTTTTGAAACTATTTTCGCTAAACGACAGAAGACTAATAAAACAGATGTGCCATGCCAATACGAATATTGATGGATGGAGGTGCCTAGGAGTTCCAAGACGAAATAGGTAAGATACTATTTAGGTCAGACAGCTCCTATGTGCTAACGGAGTCAGACGTCTCCGAAGGCCATGTGCATGAGTGAGGAGGTGATGAATGTGAACAAAACACGTCAGGTGTGAAAGACGAAATTATTTGCGCTCGTCGCATTCTGCCTATTCCGTACGGAACCCGTTGTGACGACATAATAATAGGAATGTGGAACAAATAATTGGTTAATCTGCATATATGTATGTACATGTAGTCTACATATTCACTTCAGGTGTGCCCTAAAATTGATATTTTACCTGATGGTATTAACTTTTGAACTGATAAATTTCAATACAAATTTTCAACACTTTGTATTCGCGGAATGTATTCTTAGTCCATCCCAACATGGAATTTGTCAGCAAAACTGGTTAAAAATACAAAATGAAAAGTCGACTACTGCAAGTTGTGTATCATTAGTACCATGTATGTACAATACTATAAACTTATTATGGACGTTCATTTATGAACGACCTAATTTAATAATGCATGTGTATATTAATAAATTAAATATAGGGAGGAAAAATTGTTATTTTGATATATGTATTTGGAAATTTGAATAATAGGTTCTAAAAATATCGGTAAATTAAACATAATTGGTCAAAAATGTCCTAAATTACTACTAAGGATTTGTCGTTTTTATCTTTATATATTATAAGTTTTATCTGTTGCATGTACATATATAATTTAAAAAGGCAATAAAAATCTCATACGTATGTAATTCCTAGGAGTCATGATCTCAAAAGTGAAGACTTGATGAAAGCACGATTTTCAAAAATCTAGCGGAAAACAAATGCTTCTTTTTTTGGAAATCTTCCATATTCGTAATGTAATATATAAAACAGCACTTAAAAGTATTCTATGAAATTATAAACATCACACATACAATATCAGTCAGCAAACCACATAAGCGAGTCATATCCATTCAACAAGCGTCTTTGGTCGTGTGGTTCCGAGCGCAAATGCCCATCGAGAGTTCCTCGGTTCAAATGTCAGGTCGGACACTATTGGATTTTTCTTACTTAAATTTTATAGCAGTAGTTTGAAGTCTGGATATGTGCCCGATGTAAGGCAATAGTCTCACCCCTATTAAATAGTGAAAAAGAAACGTAACTCATGAATCGTGGAAGTGTAGTACACCCCTCTGCCTACCTCTTCGGGGATTACAGGCGTAATATTACGTTTCTTTTATCAAGCAAGTGGCGAGTATCAGTTTATTCCTAACATAACCGAGCATGCCCGATTGACTGACAAATAATAATAACATAATACATTCGGCGGAAATGAAGTTGCAGCCATTTTTGACCGAAACGGAAACTACAGCTGGAAGTGGAACCCTGAGTTTTGGCCTAAACTAGCTAAAATCCAAACTTCGATATGTCACTAATAATATTATTTCTTTCTAGCTTTTCGCTGTCGCAATAATAGCGATTGCATCGTCTTCTTATATAAATCGTGATTATGCGAACAATTATTGGTTACCTAAACAATTATTACACAACCCTGTGTCATCCGGTCTCATCGGGTTTATCGCTGCGGGATGTGTACTGTTGCTGGTAGCCCTGTGCGGATTCAGCGGCATTATCACTAGTACCAAGTGTTTATTATTGACGGTGAGTTATCTACATGTATCACATAACTACATAATAAATAAATAACTAGATAAAAAATTTAAATCTATTATTAAAGGAAATCTTTGTAAAAAAGCTTATTACAAAGTAAATGACTATTTAAATG
>DWFO01005151.1:0-10759 GCA_018246595.1 Mimoniades nurscia nurscia
CATAGATCGTACAACGGTTTAGAGAAACACATATCCTCCTTGTATCACTTCTTGTAAGAACACATTTCCTGAGGAGAGCCGAAGTGGGTGTGATTCATGTCGTATATGTGCTGTAACCATCGTATATTTTGCTGGCGGCTGGCAAAGTGGTTACACGCTAATTTTATGGGGGACAAATTGATGTAATTACATAGGTAAACTACAATATATTACGCTCGCCTGAAACCATGTAAGTAAGTAATTTGGTTTCAATATTTATATGCTATGATAGTATATCACAATTTATCGGCTAAAACTGCTGCTGATAAGTCTTTAATACTATAGCTGAAATAATGATACATACACATTAATATAAAAAATACATATACCGCGCACTTTTATATCAATGTAAAAGGTCACCGTCGCAAGCACAATTGACAAACATTTTTATAGTCCGAAAATTGCCTAACGTTGAATATTGATATTGAGCTTCATTGCTTACATAAAAAAAAACACTGATCACACTGTGCTGAAGATCGACACACTCTTTTAGTTTAGAATCGTATAAAAAAATATGAATTGAATCAAGTTTTAACACCAACGTAAAAAAATTAAAACGCATCAACACCTAAACGAGAAAGCGCCTAACCCTCCCACTGCCGTGTTTTTCCTTTTCATTTTCGGGCGGTCGTATATCACCCTAATGTTATCTGCCGCTGTCCCAGTGATGCATGGGGCTGCGTCGTACTTGATTAAAGAAATTAATTTGTCGCACCGCGCATCGGAATCGCATTGTTTTTGGTCAGAATTTTATAAATTCCTCGGTGGTTTTTGTGATTCCGCTCGGATCGTCGGATCGCATTTTGGTTGGTTTTAAAATTTTTGTTTTAGTGTTAAACCGATTATTCTTAACCTTGTTTTGAGGTGTGACATTAAACTTAGGGTTTGTGAGGCTTGTCAGGTGATTTATTTTACAAACACGTTTGAGTCATTTCATACCGACCCAATGTGTTATTCATAGAAGTTGTAAAGATAACAGATTATATTTTTATAATGAACATAATATAAATTTTGTAAAAATCAAAGCCGAATTGATAATAAATATTTATTGTCTATGAGTAAATCATAGATAATATTGTAATTACGTCTTCATTGTTAAGATTTTAAATTTGTTGTTGATTTGCCTTGGCATTTCAAAATATTCGTTTAGTCCATTCATATTTTACAACGGTTAAAAGATACAAATCAAAGAAATATTAAGAATAATTATGTCATATTGAAATGACCGAATATTACTGCATTCGGTATAATATACATATTTATTCGATATTAATAGCAATCAGCACTGATCGTAAAAGCATTCAGACATTCATAATGCCTGCGTTTGATTAGGAAATATTTATTTGCTTTTATAATAAAGTCGTCTATCCAAAGCGAGACAACGTTCTTAATTGCCTTCAGAGCTTGAATAGATATGTTCGGAGCTTCCAAAACCGTAATTTAGATAAAGACGTGTGTCTCAACACCGCATAAATACGACATGTCAAAACAAGCTTATCGAGGGGCCACCTTGGTGTTTCTGAATTAATGGAATTCACTATAGGACGGACACGTTCTGTCTTTAAAATGGACTGGCATAAAATTACGATTTGAAGGTAATCTTATTGTTGCTTAATTTATATTCTTTTTAACAATGAGACCGGTTGATGGAATATTTCATTTCAATCTCAGTCCATATCCAAATACACTAATTGCAATTAAATACCAGTTTATTATTAAATAAATGTACAATATTAAAATGTTATAAACTTTATTATTTACTATTAAACGTGCCTTTTAAACTTACTATACCAAAGTTGGCGCCTTTTTTAACCTGGCTTACCTAGCTTATTACCTACTTGTATTGTTACTCTTCGGCTCTATGTCTGTATTTACGCTGATAAACTGAATTTTTCTATATTTCTGTGTCTCTGTATATATTGTAGAGGTGTCATCGTCTCTATGATTGATCGGAGGTAGATCGTCAGCCTTATTTGGAGATGAATAGATATCGCGGAGTTAAAATGGCAATTTATTATGAGGCAGTCTACCTGACCACTTCTTAACTATGCCCATTATAAAAAATTATGTTTGCAGTAAGATTCTGAGCGCCACCCCTGTTAAAGTAATTGGTTGCTATCATTTTTACATCCAATTATTAGCCACAGTTCGTTGCCGTAACTGCGGGAGGCTGTTTTTGTACTTTTTGTATTGTTTCTTTTTGTTCTTCTTCGACGCAATCTTAAGTTACTGTTGGAACTATTTGGCCTGGAAACCTTGGTGGTGTTCTTGACTAGATTTTTACATTTCCTCTGAATATACCCGGGTATTGAGCACTACTGAAGGCAGGGTCGCCTTCCGGGGAATTTTTTACTATGAACTACATCGATTGTGATGAAATTTTCAAAATAGCCAGAATTTCTCTTCGCTTTATTGTTTCTTTTTGACTTTCAAAGATATTTAGTGTAATCGGATTTTTTTTTAGCTACATTCTGCTTAATTTGCTTTACGTGTAGTTTCCTTTACGTTAAAGTTTCGTTTACGTTTGCTTTCGCTGCTTAATCATAAGTGCACTGCAACAAACGAATTAGTTAATAAAATATATGATACCTAAGTTCTGATATGTAATTCATTTGGAGTTATACACAAAAAGACGTAATTTTTTTTTCAATAGCAAAAAATCATAAAATAATGCAATACGACATGAAATATTTTAGCTAAGAATAGTTATTAGTATCAAACACAGAGCAATCGCTTATAATATTGTAGATCAACGTGATTGTAACGAAAGCCAACACTATCGTCGTTGATCGTGCACGTGTCACGACTCCTTAGTAGCGTAAAGAGATAATCGCATTAATTGCACAAAGTTCTACGACCGCTTGATGTTTTATAGACGCTGTGTAACTCGTTTGTTTGCGACCAGTGCTCATATACTGCGAGATGTCTGTTGCCTTTTGTATTTCGAGATTTGGTTGTTAGTATATTGTACACTGTTTCTTTGCAAGTGAGCAGAGCTAAATCACCTGGATCCGTGTGAGCTTTCAGATCATCGCTTGTAAAATATTATGTCACAAGGAAATAATATATGTAGTAATATATGGTAGCCATCAGGAAATTGTTCACATACCGCGATCAACGAGTCATTTACTCCAACGGTTATCACGTCGGTCTACCTCGCCGAGGGTTCCGGGTTCGATTTCCGGCAAGACAGGTATCTGGATGATGAATTTAGTAATTGGATCCGAGCTTGGGTGTCCGTGTACCTATCTACATATATCTTTGTGGGCACATCTATGGCAGCTGGGATACATGGAACGATAATTATAAGTGCAAATTATAGTTAATAAAAAATATTTATGTGCCTGCCTCTTTGGTCGTGTTGGTGGCAAGCGCAACTGCCGATGGAGAGGTGTTGGGTTGCAATCCCGGGTCGGGCACTGTTGTATTTTTTAAAACTTAAATATTCTACTTGTCGTTCGGAGTCTGAATATGCGTCCAGTGCGTGGCAATAGACCCTACATCGATTCCATAGTGAGACGTAAATGTAACTGGCGATACTTGCGAGTGTACTACACTTCTCTGCCTACCATGGGATATTACAGGCGTGAAAGCATTATAAGGTTGCAAATTGGCTCATTAACTGATCATTTTCGTGCCACTTATGACGCGCGGTTGCGGATATACGCGGTCATTTTTCCAATCTAGATGTTCCAATGTCGATGTTCATATCTAGATTCCATTTTTACAGTAACGATGTGCGGGCAGTTGCGGTTTCGCTGTCAGTCATTAATAACTATATCGTTAAAACTTTAATGTGGCTCAAAGCAGCCTGTGATGGATTGACCGCTAATAGCTCTAACTGCTGATAAACAGTACAAAACTAATACCCAACAATAAGCCTATTTTGCATAAGCAGTGAACTCCACTCATGGAAAAAACAGTCTAAGGAAACAGTAAAACAATTACATTAACTCCTTCGGTAAAAAAGAACCCAGTCAATATTATTACACACATCTATCCCTTCAGTGAAAACTAGTTAATTATATGATCACAGTTAATAATGATTACTGACCTTATAAAATCATCAATAGGGCCGATAGATGTACAAAGGGATCCGTCAAAACAGTTTCCGTGCCGCGTCCCTTTAAAAAAACAAAGCCAATTCGGTCTAATAAAGTATAATTAAAAAACAAATTTTATTGATAGGTCCCTTCACGCGTTTACTATTTTGAAAATTAATTAATCAAATGGCTTATAACGCTAGCTTATTAAAAGTTAGTGTTGGGCGGCATCAGTGATGAGTCTGGATAAAAAAAAAACATATGTACGATTATTGTACTATTGTACGTTTTTGTTCGATTGTACGATTTGTTCCGCGCGCATTCGATGGTTAAGTCGGATGCTTTATAATATTGCGTTTATAACGTAATAAGAAAGCCATGGTTCTTCGTATTGAGTCATAATACAATACAATAGTTATACAGTAAGAACATAATCTAAGACTAGAGATTTGTTTATCCTTAAAAAACGTGCATCAGCTTTTAAAGAAAAGTGTCAATGTTATTAATACCATTCGTGGTATTTTTTATAACGGAAAATAACACAAAAAACCCACATAGATTTTCTTCCAATCCTTCTATTTTCCATTTTTATTAAGGCCATAGTCTACCAAGCTGGCCGAGTGCGGGTTGGCAGACTTACACGCCTTTTAGACATAGATATTTTTTTAATATTAGTGAAGTATTATGTTTGCTGGGTATAGAAAATTCTTTAAAAGGTTTGCAGGTTTGCGCACGATGTTTCCTTGACCGTTATAGCCAGTGATATTTAACCTTAAAACGCACATTTTGTAAAGAGCCTTGCGCCAGGATTTGAACCCGGACCTCCGGAGTGAGAGGCTGAATTTCAAACCACAAGGCTATCACTGCTATCCACATACATATTGGTACATTAGATATAGAGACATGCATAATATAAAAACGTATAAACAATGTACTGTAATGTTTTATTAAATAATGGATATGTGTACCGGTGTATGGCAATAGGCTCACCACCTGTTCCATATTGGGATGTAAAAATAACTGGTGGAACCTGGGAGTGTTCTACATTTCTCTGCCTACGTCTTCGGGAATTACAGGCGTGATGTTACTTTTTTTATGTACCAATTCCTTGTCGAATCTTGATATGCCATAATTTGCTTTTATATACAAACCTTATGCAATCAAAGACTTTCAACGAGGCTATTTATGTGAACATTTTGATATACAACAGCTGCGTTCATTTATGCAAAGAAGCGTTAACACCACAATTATAAAAAAAAACCAGTTTGTAACTAATATGTAATTAAATTATTTCTCGGTCTGTCAAAACGTCCTTCAGTGGCAGAAGATTTCGACCTGACAACCCCGGTTAGAACCCATTATTACGACGTCATAAAGTAGTACAACCCAGTAGATTACATGCTGTAATTAAGTGTTAGATATATTTTTATTTTATACCACTTCCTAATTTGGGTGCATAATTTACAGAACCTTCTAATTTTAAAATTGTTTTGAAACATTTTCGAGTTATGTTATTAATCTGTGATACACATTTATGAATATGATTACATTTCACATTAAAATTGGTTCATAAGGCGTGACTTACCTTTGTCTTAGCAGACAGAATGTATGAGAACATGTAAGTATGCATATGCTTAAGCCAAAAAAAAACCATTGAGTATTATACAATCGAATTGAATTCTAGGTCACACATAACAGAAATGTCACAGAAAAATAATAGTCCATTGCATGTCACTTATGTGACACGAAAAACCAAATCAGGTACATGCTAAAAATTATACATACTCGTAACAAACATAATGATGTGGAAGTGGATATATAGAAATACAAACAAATGTAAGTAATATAATATACCTATAGGCAATTATATTTTTATCCGCCCTAAAACATTTTTTACAACCGTGGTCGGATTGCAATAAAAACTAATCTTAGTAGAGTATTGATAAATAGATTGCTTTTCGCAATCAGTGTACAGGCAAAACCCATTAGGGCAACATGCAATAATTGGCGATTTTGTTTTTTCCGTTGCACTCTCTAGTTGATTGACGTGACCACTAAGTCTTTTTGACAAGCCTGTTGTGTTTTTATTTGCAATGCGCTAACATAGGATGATCAGATTGTTCAGTCTCATGTATATTTATACTTGGGTTAATGCTGCAAAAATAAAACAATCAAGTTGGAGACTAGCCGGTTAAATGTTGTCACCCCTTATGGACGCTACTACGAGTATAGTATCACTTTAGATGAATGTAAAAAAAACTCTTCGAGAAATTATTTTTAACATTATCTCCAAACACTTGGTTTTTCTTGATTATTGATTTTTTTCAGATATTTCTTATAATATGTATACATATTTACGTGTAAAGGTAAAATAGCTACTTTTTTATTAAATGATATTGAATCATAGATTAAGGATCTAAAGAACTTTCCAAACGATTATCGTCCTCACGTCCTCATATTGGTTAAAAAAATCTTATTGTATTGTATCGTGCTCTCTTCCTACCTCATGAGGGCCCTGGCGTGAAGATATGTATATCTATATATTGTTTATTATATTTATTAACGACGTAGTTTGTTTATTGTTTTGGAACACCCCTTATATAGAATTCTTTCCTCAGATGCGTATCCGATACATTACCTGTGGGTACGAGTGTACTTCAGCAAAAAGGCGTAACGGGAGCCCCTCGTCCGGCGCCCTAATGACCGCGCCTTAACTTTAATTTGCAACGATTAGGGTTACTACAAATTCGTCTTTTTACAAACAGTCAAGAGGTGTGCAGATTTATATTTGAAGTGTATATTAAATATTTTTATAAACAATGTTTCAACTTTTTATTTATTTTTTCATTACTAATTTTCTTTAAGTTTTCAATTTATATTTAGATTATTATTACCTTTTAATCGTTGGTCATAAAATTATAATAATTAATAATACTAAATAAATATTATCTCCACGTTTGTACAAAATACTGTCAGAAAAATATTTTGAGCTGTTTAATTTTTCACCAGAACAATGGTTCATAAAAGCTATAATTATACAGAGGTGTGAATTCCAAACACATCGAATCCATTTCTCGTCAATTTGACAAGAAAATTGCCGATCGATATCTGAACGCTCTAACATTCCGCAAGCTACCGCATAATCATTGGATACATCGAAAATTTGGTACGCGTTACTCTTAAAAGGACTATCACTCAACCCCTATTACATATAATTATCTAACCGAAAACCTTTTAGCTAAAGCAGTGACTTCTGAGAATAACACATAAAGGTGGTACTACATTGCGTAACTTATTATGACTGTATTGAAATCGAAATTTGAACATTTTTTAAATGTATTTATTTATTAGACCTAAGTAGACGGTATGTTTATATTGAACTGATTTTATTTCTTTACTTATAATAACCAGTACAGCGTAATATGTTTAAACGCTATAAGGCGTTTTTGAAAGGTTTAGAACAATCGAGAACTGCAACCGTGAACATGTGTAAAATTCAATACATTCACTTGTAATACAACTCGCATGTGATTTTATAGTATTATTTGTCAGTATGTTTTGTTAAAAAAAAAACAATTTGTTTTATGTACTAATGTATTTATGTCAGCATCCCCTTGTCAGTGAAGTGTGTGCTATTTGGCAAATGTGAGCCTCGCTTAAAAGATCGTGGGAGCAAGCAAGTCGCTCCGGTCAATAATAGCTTAATTACCAGTTCTAGCTATCACGTGGACGGTGCATTAACCAAAGGTCAAGCTGTATTTCAGCGTCATGTTTTAAGGCATTGTCTGGAGAAAGGCATTTTTTTTTATAATGAAACCAAAGTTTCCATATTATAAGTTTGAGTGTGGGTTTTTGATACTGCAAATGCTCTATATAGTAAAAACTTATTATGTGTTATTATCACTTTTATACATATACTCTATGTGCGAAATATGCACTGATTTTTTGAACGAAGGTATTTTTAGTTTTTTATTACTTTATTCTATGAAGAAAATAAAGCTCTTTACTCTGAAATAATTAACATACAGGATTTATACGTAACTAATTTTCTTGTAAAATAATAAGATCAAGAACAAAAACAATAAATATTGATTTATAAGTAGAAATGAAATATTTTATAAGTACAGTCTTCATATTTTAATCGAACATAAGACTCCTCGATCAGGAGTAGCGTTTGCAACTACTCGACAACCAGGCAGTAAAAGACTTTAAAACCTAAACTGAAATATTCACCTTATTCCGATATTCATAATTAGACAAACGTCTGCCAAATTTCAATCGCAGAACAAATATGATAGCTGAAACAAAAATGACTTTAGTATTGACGACTGTTTACTCAAAGGTAGATACATGCATAGATGCCTCCTCGTATATCTATCTACCTACGCCTTAACCAGCTCGCCTATCCATCTTCATAACGTAATAATTTTCACATGCGATCTCGCCTCAATAAATCAATGGGATAAAACAATTGTTTTTTGATTGATGGGCATCATCTCCGCGTTAAGTAGTCAGCAGTATAATTAGAGGCAACGGCGCCGATGATATAAACGCCATAACATTATGACTACACTATACACTGAGGAACAGTGTTAGACAAGTGTATAATAATGCAGATACATTTATGAAGAGGCTATTGTAATTTTACTAAGGGTGTAATCGACTTTTATAAATGCATTAAATGTTAAATTGAATATCAAGAGACAATTGAACAATTGATAAACGAAGTTTAGCTTCTACTTGCCCAAATGTTATAAATGCCTTTACGACGAATACGTTATTACGGCAGAAGGGTAGAAATAACCCTTAAGAAAAATAGGCATTTCAATATATACATATGTATGGTATCAACATCAAGATATTGATAGTGTTAATAGTCAGCATAAAGAATATTAATATTTTTAGCAAGTTTGTATTGAAATCTAAGCGGCTTTAATTTACTATAACATTTCATTACTCGGAACACATTAAAATGTACCACAGTGTATAAAGATAAGTGAAGATAAACGTCAAAAAGCAGTCTGTGGTAGGTTGAGTTTTATAGGTATCGAATACCCAACTTCAAAAGGGCATCTAATATAGCCATTTAACAAGTGTTCAGACAACAAAGTTGATTTAGAACTCGTACAGACTAACTTCTATTTGTACATTTGTACCTTCTACAAAATCTTCGGTGCGTTTAACTTTATTACTTAACATGTTTGTTGTACAAACAAACATTATGTTGATCAATAGTATGATTGGTTCACTGCTAGAAAGGTGTACTACGGCAACTGCATCGAAAACGTAAAATCGCATTTGTAGCAGTTGTTAAAATCTGACTAAAATTTATGGAATTCATGGGAATATTAATTTACCTTTAGTATAAATAGAATGATTCAACTCTCATATTTCGACATTTCAGACCTTTAGGATGTAAGTTGCTATTTAAATAATGATTCTTCTAAGAATCGATTTGAAATGTTGCAAATATATCATACATATTTCATTTTGTATCTTATGGCATGCTCTAAATAAAACTTAAACTGTAATAATGACGTGAAATATTTGTATGCTTACAATTACTGTTCTTGTTGAATACATTTAATTTAACATTATGTTTCTGTTATCCTATTATTATTATTTGCAACATTTTAAATAATGAACTAGTATACTGCACCCAGAATGCAAATTAACTGAACGACTCTCAGTCGCAAAATCGCTCATTTTTCGTGAGAAATGTAGCAAGTATGATCGAACGGTTACACGCATAAATTATATTGACGAGGTCAGGGAACATAATCCGCGCTGTTCGCACTGTCATAAAACTGCCCTTAGCCATAAGAATCAATTACTGGCGTTGTTTATTGTAGGATTTTGTTGCCGTTTTTATGGCCACCCCTCACCGTCTAGTCTTAATTTGCCTATTGTTATAATATAGATATGTCAAATTATTTATTTTTCGTTTCTTTTATCACATTCGTATCTCGCTTGCCATGTAGATACATATATGTACTTATGTGTATCTGTTCGTTTATATTGCCAGCATGTTGCATGTAGACAGTTGCATCTTTGTAGACAGTTCAACAGGACAAAATTAGTTTGTGAAAGAACGTATCGAGCCAATTTTAGGTACTGTGTATGTCAACGTCTTAAATTGAAGTTTATGCAATGCGCGTTTGTGACGAAAAGATCGTGAGTTAATGAGAAATGAGATAATGAGAATTCACTTGGAATTGTAACATAACATCCTGCCTATATTCCCCCGAAAAGATTAGCAGAAGCGTGTAGTAGTACATCTACTCTTCTCCAATTATATTGTACGCCCTATGGAATAATGGTTGAGCCATATTTACACTGAGAACTTTGAACTTTGTTTTTTTTGTTCTTTTATTTGATAGCATTGCACAATATTTGTATAAGTATAACGTGATATCAGCTGTATATTTCTCGTTGTAGTCTTTATTTTAAAATATTTCCGTCAATCGTGCAGCTTTGTGTATACTGAAAATATATTGAAAAGTGTTTGATACATTTTATAGTCTGAATGCAGAAGTACCTAATTATAGATAAATTAACATCAATTATGTTGTATATTATTTTATTAACATATTGTGACGGTATCCAATATAAATATCAAACAATTTCTACATTTACGTAGTGAGGCATTTCGTAATACATCACACGATATAACTACA
>DWFO01005152.1:0-10758 GCA_018246595.1 Mimoniades nurscia nurscia
CATATAACTCGAATTTTTTGGCGTCTCCCTTGAACGTCGACTTATAAAGGTTTTACTATACTATACTTTAAATCATAATATTGTTTAAAAAATAAGATAAAAATACTTCTAAGACGCGGACGAAGTCGTGGGTAAAAGCTAGTAAACACATAAAAGTGTGTGTGTGACTGTGATACGGGAGTTTAAATAAAATATATAATTATTCGAAGAAATAACAATATGTATATGCTTTACATCTCAACATCTCAACACACGGTCGTGTGATCCGAAAGGAGGCTGGAAGAGTTAAATTAACCAGCGCTAAAAATTACATATAAACCTAGTAAATAAAAAAAATCAAATTAAATAAATGTCAACTCTAGTATTATAAATTTTTTTACAGACGAACACAATTATACATACGTGTAGCATAGAAAAATTATCAACGAATTGTGGAGATGACAAAACATAACGTTTACACAGTTTGGTCAGTCAACAACCTGTTCCCGACATACGAGTAAGTTGTGATCTTGAACAGAGTGAGTAGTACGTATTGCGCAAAAACAGTGGACGCGAACCGGTTGGAATGACACTGCGAGCGACCTTGGCGCGCTGTCACAGCCCGTCCGCGCGTGCACAGATCAATTATACGCTGATAACCGAAAAAAACATCTAGAGCCGTAATTTATTAATACGATCAGAACGTGCACTGGCGTAGACTGTGGCATTTAATTAATTAATTAATTTAATTAACCTTTTCATTCTTATATGAGATCCGTCTCTAACAGTAGAATCACAAATTTGTCTGAAAAAAAGTAGACTTCAAGGGAAAACCTGATGGTATTGGTCAAACGGTCTATAGGCGTTCGAACCCCGGGTCGGGTGATGTTGCATTCTTATAACTTGAAATTTCCCAATATTCGCTCAGAGTCGGCAACAGGCACACTCCTATTCCGCAGTGAAACGTAAATGTAATTGGTGAAGCGTATAAGTGTACTGCATTCCTCTGCCTTCCCCCTTCGGGGAGTACAGGCGTGTTGTTACTAGTATACGATATACGCATATATCAGTTACAATCGGTAACGCCCAAGCCGGTAGCCCAGCCGCATGCATGAACGCTCGCTGCTATCGTTCCAGCCGTGTGAGTTCGCGATACATTGAGACCCCTCTGGACACGCTCGCGGCCCCGCCATTCCGCTGTCGTCACGCGCCGCTGGGCGCGGCCAGCCCTTGCCCTTCAGAGTACCACCATCGACACATTTAATTATTTCTATTTAACAATTCCGTACATAGAAATACCAGAAATTATGTACAGTAGAGAAATCTCATCGAGCAGTGCCAGGTATGAAATGTGTATTTATTTTTGTTTAAAAGATATTTTTGATACTCGACGCTATCCGCATACCCCGCAAGAGACCTAGTGTGAGTATATAAATATTTTTTAATTAAACATGATCCAAAATTCGTTTTAGTAAGTCTCAGTTATCATATTCTTATTGGTATATATGTACATACATTGCATAATTAGAAATAAGAAGTTTAGCAAATTAATTTAATTATACAAAGATTAAATACTAATCAGCTACTTATGAAGGATATGGACTTGTAACTTTCCATGTATTTTTTAAATAATCTGTCAGATTATGTGTTTATGCTTACAGACCATAGACGGTTTCAGATCTGTCCACGCCAAAGTACTTACTAGCAGAAACGTCAGGATTATTATACACAGAAGATTCTCGAAGTGGCTCATAACATCACCACAGAGCTCAAAACAGGCATATTTCATTTCCATCCCGTGCCGGTACGAACAAAGACAAAATCAATCCCAACAATGTCACATTTCAGCGGGCAGTGACATAAGGGGTTATTTATGACTACACGGAGCGTGTCACGTGGCCACGGACGGGTGCGCCGGCGCACTGTTCCGGTCGCTGGCGTTTCAAGATAAAAACCACTGGATACGTATCGCTGGCATTGGGATCGTAAAGCAGTAGACCGTTAACGATACTTGGGATCAATGTGGGCGACATTATTATTATTACTATTGTTGTCAAGTCGTCGCGCTAGGTCCTTTGAGGGATAGGCAGAGCACGGAGTACCAAATATCTGTTACTCTTACAGATACGACGCGCTCATACACAAGTATCATTACCTACATGTTTATATTTTTTCATGTATGTGTGATATCGAAGTATTTTAAAGCTTCAATATTCGTATTACCGCTGATCGATGACCATCATTATTTTATCGGTCCACTGTTGGACACGGGTGTGTCCTTAGAATGTGAAGGATTAAAACCATAGTAACCCACCCAGGCCAAGTGCAAGACAAACTAAAGGTATTTGGTATACGTAAATATAAATCACGTGTGTAATCCCCCAAGAGGTAGACAGAGGAGTGTGTACAATCCCACGTTTCACCAGTTACGTTTACGTCCCACTATGGAATAGGTGGTGAGTCTATTGCTACCTTTGGGATATCTTACCTTTTTTCCTTTATTTAAATAGATACGTTTGGCTAAAATCTTACCTGATGTTAATCTGGATAGAGCCTAGGATGTAGCACTCTCCCCTAGACAGTTCTTATTCACTGTTCTTTCACCAAACTTCACCAAAGCACTCCTAAAAATACATCGTTTAATTGTACAAAGAACTTGATATATGCAATATAATATTTACTTTAAAGAATAACATATTTTTTCTCTTTCCTCTTGCGAATATCTTAAGCGAGATCGCTGGTGACATGATTGTCATTTTGGCGCGCAGCCGCCGCGGCATGCGATCATTACTCTGCCTAATAATAATTAACGAGATGTTCTGCTCAAATAAAAACTGTACGGCGAATATTATTTTGCAATTTTATTTAATGAAAAATCAATGAGACATCTAGATTGGTCTCCGATACATTAAATTGGTTTGACAATACTTTGCAACTGAGGAATTTATGCCCACAATCCCTACGCTGGGTATGCGTATTAGATATTGTAAAGTACAGCTTCAGGCACCGCCTTCGCTGCTGCCCGTATGCAGCCAGGGCATTAAGCCATGTCTACGCCAGATTACAATTATGTTAACTAACAATTATATACACGAATTTAAATGACGTCTATTTTCTTGGTTATAAAATGAGACTTAACATAACGTGAATCCTGTATTTGTTGAAGCGACAGGCACGTTTCAGCATTTATGTTAATGTCTCATCGTATGAGGATTACTTTAGTTCCATACACCGGACACAAATGCGAACTCCAAACCACAATTAGGAGTTTCAACTTACACAAAAAAAAAACATAATAGTTTGTCTATTCCGGCGACCTCTCGTGTAGCAGTGGCGCTTGGGACCACTCGACCTAAGTGGCAGTCAAGTTTTATCCAGAAATAGAATGTCGATAGATTTTATCGGAAATACAGTGCGTGTGTCGTTTCCGCAGAGGACGCCGCGCTGCCGCGACGCGCGCTCCGCAGCCGCTCTGGTAACTATTTTTAGTCATCTCCGGAGAGATTTACGAGGTGTGACGCGCTCGCGCGTCACTCTATTTATAACCTCGTCACACATGTGAAATGTTCTTCACTGTTATTTCATTATTTACACGTGTTAGGAGGATATATTGTGACGATTTAACTATAGTCGTTTACGTATGAAATAATCAACAAAGTCTATATTATTCCAATATATTTTCTACGCTGAAACATATTCGTAAATGAGTAGTCTTATGCTATATATAGTGGTACGTAACGTAACTTCACGCCAGTAATCCCCGAAGAGGTAGGCAGAGGAATATAGAACATGGAATAGGTGGTGAGCCTATTGTCATACACCGGGCACATATCCAGACTCCCAGCCACTACTAGAAAATCTAAATGATTATTAAAAATACAATATAAGGAGCGACGCTGTTAGAAACGGAAGCGAAACATTATGTTTCCGTCCACGCGTCAGTGGATCTTTATGTTATTGTGTTACTTCAAAGTATCATGTATCATTCAGTCCATACATAAATACTATTCAGAGAAGGACTCCTACATTTATATACATCAAGATACATAGTATCTAATTGTCATTGTTACACCCTCACGCCAGTTTCCCGACAGGGTGGGCAGCGATGGTACAAATTGAATCGTTTTCAACTACGATGAATAATGTTACTATATACAGAAGTATTGGTAACGTTTCAAGGCTGTATTAAATTACATACATGTATAAAGAACGTACGCGTTACAACACGCCTGTAATTCCCAAAGCGGTAGGTAGAGGAGTACACTCCCATGGTTAACCAGTGAACTTTACATGCCAAATTGGACTTGATACAGTTATTTCAAATATACGACAATGTTAGATCAGAGCCTGTATTTTGAGACGTAATTTAACTGGTGGTCACTGCCTACCTCTTCGGGGAAATACAGGCGTGATGTTATGTTATATTACTGGCAATTCTTGTCGTACGCTACATAGAGATGCCGACGCGACGGCAACCGGAAGTGACGGTTTAGAGCAATTTATGGCCTCTATGAAGTAAGAGGCGAAACTAGGCCTAAGTGTCTACTCGCGCAAACTGCATTACAGCTACACGGTAGCTGCAAAATTGCAGTTCGAGTGCAGTTGTCACAGAATAGTTCTCTATTATTGTATAGTCGCGCCTAAAGAAGTTTCACCTCAATAATAATAATGTGCTCTTAGATAATGAAGCGCTCATTACACCGTCTCGGAGATGCGAAGTGACGCTGTGACGTCACGCCGGCGCCACCCTTAGCTATTGTTCCCGCGCCAAATATCTGACAACTGTGCTACATATAGTACATGTGCATACTGTTTGTTCTGTGCTATATTAATAGTCATATATACATACTGCATCTTTTGTGCTATATTTATAGTCATATATACGTACTGCATCTTTTGTGCTATATTTATAGTCAAGGCGCTGAGACTTGTATGAAATATGAATTGAATACATTTAGAATTTACTGAATCGTATGTATCTATTTTGTCATTTTCATTCATATCATGTATTGTCTAAAATAACAATCTTAATATTTAACTTTACTATAGCATTAAGGAATCTACTGTTTATAATCTAATGCTTAGAGATGTGACATCGAGGTTCATTTAAGTGAAATTTAAGATGCATATAAAGTGATGAATATAGAAATGTCTGGTCTAAGGATTGAGATGATTGATGCTCGGTGTTCTCTGCGCACCCTGTAAGTGACCTGGCGTAATGGTATAATAATAAAAGACGCTAAATTGTTCATGATATTGTTAACAAACAAGCTTCTTTACTTTTCCCCCTTAAGGGGGGAGCCTGCTTTAGAGGCTTCAAAAAATCGTTTTTTTTTTTTTTGCATAAATATCTTCCCAAACTATCCAAGAATGTGCCCATAAAATTTCAAAAGCAAATTCAAATTATTTTCGGAGTTACAGAAGAAATAGTGAGCAAGCGTCAAACAGGTATACGAGCGGCCGGATCGCTCGAAGTGCCCGCGCTCCGCTCCTCGATCTATTGTATGTATTGTACCCATTGTAACCATTCTAAGAATCCAAAGGGATTAAGAGTTCTTCGAGACACTACTGACTATTCGTAGAAGCCCATTGTGGAGCTATGGTAGGGATAAAAGAATGTATTATAACTATATATATTAGCTGGCTACGTTGGCTTGAGCAAAGCTATATTTAGCATTTAAATTCAGTTTTGATTTGTTTTTCGGCACGTGAACATCTCGAAAACATGCAGAGCTATCCTAAATTGACCAAATCTTCAAGTGAACGGACTGGAAAGCCCCGGAAGCGCAAATTCCAGGGCAATCAGTTTCTTAATGTTTCGTCATCGGACGATGGAAAGGCTAATACTTGCCGTAGTGAAAAAAAATTGGCGTCAGCAACTACGGACGATGTTATAATTTATCCGTCTCATTGCTATCGGATAATCGAGTTTGTCTCTGTGTTTTTAGCTATTTCTGAGTTAGTTATTTGCAATTCGTGTAAGCAGAGAATTACGTTTGCCGAAAGCGGCCATCGGGGTGTAGGATTCAAAATCATTTTGTCGTGTAAATGCGGTAAACGAGAAATTCAATCCGGACCGTTCATTCACACCGGCTACGAAATCAACAGAAGAATTGTGTTCGTCATGAGACTTTTGGGTGTCGCACGAGAAGGCATTAACATTTTATGTGGCCTTATGGATATGTCTCAGGGCTTAGCAAAATCGACGTATGACCAAATCGTGAAACACCTGTATACAGCGTCGAAAACAATGTTTGAGAGCGTCTGCAAAAAAGCCGTCGATGAGGAAAAAGAACTCAACATACAAAATGAAAGACCAGCTGACCGTTTGAAAGTTTCGGGCGATGGATCGTGGAAAAAACGTGGATATACTTCATTGTACGGTGTAACTACACTTATTGGGTATTACAGTGGCAAAGTGGTCGATCTTGACGTTAAAAGCGGATATTGTCATACCTGTGCCATCAAGAAAAATACATTGGACGACGACGAGTTTGAAAATTGGTATGAAAGCCATAAAGAAAATTGTTCTTCAAATCACGCAGGTTCGGCCGGGAAAATGGAAGTTGATTCGATTGTGGAAATGTTCTCAAGGTCCATCGAGAAATTTGGAGTAATGTATAGTAATTACATTGGCGACGGCGATACTAAAACATTTCTTGGCATCCTAAACAGTGATCCATACGGCGACGAGTGCACAGTGACCAAAAACGAGTGCGTGGGACATGTTCAAAAGCGCATGGGTACTCGTCTCCGCACCAAGAGAAAAGATGAGAAGCTCGGTGGAAAAAAACGGCTCACCGAGGCTTTGATAAAAAAATTAACAATTTATTACGGTCTGGCGATTCGAAGAAACTTGAATTCTGTAGAAGATATGAGAAATGCAATAATGGCGACACTTGATCATTATTGCTCTACAGATAAATTACCTCGCCACGGTAAATGCCCGGAAGGTGTCGAAAGCTGGTGTGAGTGGCGCAAAGCTGAAGCGACAAACACCCTGGCTGCTTTTAAACATCCACCACGTGTAATTGACGAACATGTCGAGAAGCACATTCGTCCTGTTTACGAGGATTTATCTAAGGACGATCTGCTAACGAGATGTTTAGGTGGACACACACAAAATGCGAACGAGTCGTTCAATTCCACTGTGTGGCGCATCGTACCTAAACACCTTAACTCAGGCATTAAAATCGTCGAGATTGCTGCTTACATCGCTGGAGGAATGTTCAATGAAGGCTACAGTGCAGTATTGAAAACCATGCAGTTACTAGATTTAAAAATTGGACAGCAATGCAACAATTTCGCCAAGGGAGCTGACAATGAGCGTGTCAACCGACAAAACAGGCGCGATTCATTGGAAAGTAAAGAAGCCAGAACAGCCCGCAGACTCGAACATCTGGGCGAAAACCAGTTTTTTGAAGAGTCTCAAGGGCCATTCTATGGACCAGGAATCGCTGATTAGCATATTATTGCGGTAAGTTCAAAAAAATTAAGATTTTTTATATACTAAAACTTTGACGGGCGATTTCTCGGTTTTTCATTTTTACGATTTTCCCGAGTTGGCGGGAAAGATAGAAAAAAAACTAAACGTCCTATCGAAACGAGACAAAATTGGTTGTGTTCGGGATAAAATTCTCTTCTAGTTGAACCTAAAAAAACTTGAAAAAGTAATGATTAACCATTTTTTTAAACAATCTAAAGTGAATTTTTTTTTCCAAAAAAATTAATTTTTTTTTAATTTGCGAAAAATAATTGAATTTTTCATTTTTTTTTAATTTTCTTGGTTTAACTAGAAGCTATACTATTGAAAATTAAAAATTTTTTTGGTTTTTTAGTTTCAGATGAAAATTGCGACCTGCATCTTTCCCGCCGCACGACACCTGCATACTCGAGGCGCCTCGGCGAAATGCTTGTACCACGCATAATATGACATATATTTTGATGAAAAAATTAGAGAAGACTCTTGAAATATATAACAATAAAACCCGAAAGTTTCGTTTCAATCAAATATTTCTTTCCTTGCCAAAAAAATCCTCGAAAAAATCGATTTTTTGAAGCTTCTAAAGCAGGCTCCCCCCTTAATACCTTTGCCCCAAAATCCGTAAACAATGCTATGATTTTTTTTATTACATGATAGGCTAGCGTTAGGTCGCAGTTCCGCCTCCTCCTCAAGACTCCTAGGTAATATGCGTTCGGAAAAATAGATCCACTCCTCGTCCGTCTCGATAAAGCGTGGAACTCAAGCGACATCTAGAAATTTCGACTAGAATTTCTATGTAAGGAAAATCCAATAATACCAGTCTCGGGAATCAACCCCAAGACCTCACGATCAGCAGTTACGCTTTGCACCCAAACGACTAAAGAGAAAGTCATTTTTTTTTCATATTATATTATAGCAATACTATGTATTACCTTATGATAAACTAGTGGTCAAAATTAGGTTTAAATTAAGTAAATATTAAAAGTTAAGCGTTTATGAACGTTCTCATTTCATCCTCAAGATCAACCCTGTCGTCGCTCCACAGTTAACAGCCTCTTCCAGAATTAGAAGGGTTATCCTGCCGAGCTGGCTAAGTCCAGTTGGCACACTTCACACCTTAAGAAATCGCATACAGAAGTAACGGTGTGAATTCAGGAAACGTATCAATAAGATAGTTTTGCAAATACATATTTACTACTATTATAAACGTACCATTGATTTGTACATTTGATTGTAATTTTGGATAATTTACAAATTTTTGATATATTCGTGTTGAAAAATATGAAACTTATTAATTCTAATGTGATAGAGACGATCATTGATGTTGACGAGGTTCCCAAGTCGCTTGGAATTTTGGCTGTTTGCTATTTGATTGCAATACACATATTTTTGATAAACGTAGTAGGTATACGTAATGTAAGTGTAAAAAAAAATACAAAATTATCAGAAAGCACTTGAGGTTTGCGTGGATGGGAATATTTGGCACTCGGTCCTCTCTGTCTGCCTCGTGAGGGAACTGCCGTTATGATAACAATAATTGAAGTATAAATGAATTAATTATTATACTTATAATTATAATAATCGTCTGTACATGACTAAATCGAAACATCCATAAATCTATATTCCTCCATCAACAATGGTCCCGTATGATCTGCAATGATCCCGCTCACTCTCCCGCGCCTTCAGTAATAATTCCTGACCTTCGGCAACTGCTATAAACGGATATAAATCTTCATTTGAAGGGCGGAACATGTGGTGAGTGAGGGCTTTTATCCTCCACTGCTAAGTCAGCATCAAGGGAGCTTGTGTCATGGTAACGAGACATGTGATAAATCACATACAGGTATACACAAAAATAGAAATATCCCTTTATATAGACATTTTTTTACAAGCAAACACAAATAAAAAAAAATGTGCTCATCACACATATATTTCATTTGGTCTTAATTAAGAATACGTTAAATCACAATCCAACAGTGTCCGACCCGGGATGGAAACCTGGAGCCGTCCGATCAGCAATCACGCTTTAAACCAACACTACCGACGAAGCAAGATGTAATTTTACTGTTTAATACGAAAAAAAATTATATTTTGTTTTAAAATATTAATAAAAATGTTATGTAAAAAATTCCCGTAAACCCACACGGAAACTTGTTAAAATGTTTAATCTTTAACGTGGATCATAAAATTTGAAACGAAATGAAATCAGCCCATTCTCATAGCTGCAAGTGGGGTGTCCACATATTTATACATAACACCGTTATTTAACGTGAGAAAATTTATTTTTTTCCCAACTATGAAACCGGGTCTGCTCTGCCCGGATTTGAAATAACTGTACACATAATTTCAATACAAATACGTTTTTCACACACGAACGAGAACAGTGTGAGGAAGTTGTCTCTAATGTCTTCTTACGCGTGTGAAGTCTGCCAACCCGCACTGGTCCAGCGTGGCTATCCAGGTAGGTTATCTTAAAACTCATCTCGTGAGGAGACCCTTGTCCAGTAGTGAAAGGAATAAAGGGCTGGTCTGGTCTATCTGATAGTCCACGCGTTGATATTATGTGACCGCATCCAATACAGTGCTAAACCGCATACCTACATATAAGAAAATGTATTATGGAATAACTGCATGTCTCTTAACCATATGTTTACGATTTTTTCATTGTAATAGGCTAGGATGTGTCCAATGGAAAACGTAGGTGCGTCCTATGATGTAACATGTATCCTCAGAAAAAAGCCTATTCACCATTAAAATTATATTAAGTTATAATTATGCCGTTTTCATATAATTTTTAACGATCGTCGCTATCTTGTTTCATTTAAACACAATCCTATATCACGTTTAATATTTAATTTAACAATCATATAAAATGATAAAATGTGTTACTTAGTGCCATGTATGTACTATGTATATTGCACATATGTTAGTACATAAGTTAACATTTATACATAGGGATCGTAATGTTAGTATTTTCCAAGATCCGCCCCGTCCTCGCCGCGGTCGGTGGGGACTCATGAAGTAGCTTTGATGGGTCGTAAACTGGTCGAGTTATACCAAATAGAAACAACATGCATCAGTTAGACCGGTATACAATTTAATTATGAATAGAGTCGAAAGAACAGTATGAAAGTGTAAAATCATCGAAATTACACATTTAATATATACGTCCAGAAAGTTTTCAAGAAATGTTTTAATTATAATTGACTGCCTCGTTGGTCGTGTTAGTTGCAAGCGCGACTGCCGCTCGCGAGGCCCTGGGTTCATATCCCGGGTCAGGTACATTTGGTGTTTTC
>DWFO01005153.1:0-10758 GCA_018246595.1 Mimoniades nurscia nurscia
AGTATGGTGACCCATTTAATAGGGTTTAGGCCTATTGACTAAGCACAAATCCCCATACAACTAGTGGGTATTTCAAGATAGAACAACCCAATAATACTTTAACCGATTCACTGCCGATGGCATGACAGGTGTGTCATTATTATTTTGTACTTGTTGCTTGTGACACGAGAGGCATGTCATTTTTGAATCGCATGTAACACCCTAAAATTAAGTTTCAGAAGGAGATGTTTAGAAGAAGAAGTTTAGAAGAATTTGTTGAAAAGTTTTCAAAAGTGTTCACGGCAACGAATCAGTTAATATCTTGACAATGATATTAAAATAACCATTATTAAATTCTTACCTATGTATTGAACTGGTCTATCAATAGGTTCATAGGCTCTAGATTTTAACCAATTGTATTGTTTCCTCCATTGTGCTACTTTTGTTGGTACATCAACACCACCAACAAACCAGAATGCTTCATGGCGAGGTTGATAATCCACCTGTAGCAGTTCATTAAAACCTATGTTTGATTTTGTATTTGTCACTCTTCTGAACAATTTTGTTCTAGATATGTTCATCAACAATTATACCTTTAAATGAACGTAGTGGGATGTAAATGTAGCTGGTAGAACATTGGTATGTAGTAGTTACACATATCAGCAGTTATAATTTTGTCACACTATGGAATAGATCAATAGAGGGTCAGTCTATTGCCATATACTAGGCACAATTCACTAGACTCTGAGTCATTACTAGAAATTTCTACAAGAAAATCTAAGTTTGAATAATCCCATAGCACCTGACTATTCAAATTACAGAATTACAATGTATCTCTTATATTTAGTTTCTAAATTTAAGCCTATTTAAATTTAAATAATACCTGAGCAGAAAATATATGGGCAACTTTATCAGTTAAATTATTCATTATAATCCTGTTAATCTGTTTTACTATCCTCTTTGTCAACTTGGTTTCCTTCTCTTGTATGTCACTTCTGTTTAATATCGGCAGTAAGTCAGATCTGAGGAAATATTAATGTCATTAATCCTCCTAGTATTTTGGAACAACAGACATCACAAATTCTACAAATATTTATGTTGTAATATTCTTTAAGAAATGTCATTGGTGTAAATAAACTAGCAAATATGTAGCACTTTGCAAATTTTTATATAGCTGCCACTGCATAAAGTGAAAATTCTACAGCAGTCTACCTAAGCCTGACAAGATGCCCTCGCCATCAACAGGCAGCAGTGTAGGCAGTGAGACAACTTATGGTCTGTGAAACTCATTCCACTGCTGGCCAAATGAATCACAGCAGATTCATTTGGCCAGCAGTGGACTGAGACAGGGTGATGATAATGATAATATTACTTCTACTATATAGACTACAACACAAATATGACTTACAGTTACAACACAATAATGATTGTGTAGACTAATCCATACAATTGAAAGCATAGAAAATTTGGATGTCTCATCTATTCATACAATACAAACAAATCCTACACATTCTACACAAACAACTCCATATCTAATTGTAGATTCAAATAATATGAACTCATTTGTTTAATGTATGTCCCTGTCTTCTGGGAGTCCATGAGTACAAACAACATCACACATGTAATATGTTAAAGAGGTAGGCAGGGGAGTGTTTTCCATGTTTTACCACTTATATTTATATAGGAGGTGATCCTATTGCCAAACACTGGCAATCTAAACTAATTAACTTACTAATTAATTCACTAATATCTCAACTAATTCCTTGGCTACTAAACTTTACTCCTGCAAAATAGATTAGAGAGGTATGGCAGAAATTACTGATGGCCTATTTTACACTTACTAGATGCATGTCCAGTTGGGTAATTACGTTATAGTATAATAGTACTTAATAAAACAACAATGTGAAACTCACTCTACACTTTCAGTTTCAATAGCTATAGCATCTTCAATGTGAGATTTTATTTCTTTCACAACTGTCTCCGCAACGGACCCCGTTTCGGTGTACGCTTCAGGGAGTTTGTCTATTAACTTGAAATGACTTCTTGTGTAACATTGGACCAGAGGCAGGGCGTTGTAAGGTATAGCGTTATTCAACATAACACACTGCCATCCATAATAACGAGGCATATTAAGAGCAATTTGTTTCTCTTCCACGGTGTTAACATTTTTTATTCGGTTATGGAGAGCTTCCCTTTCTCGTAATTTTCTCTGTGCGAGAGATCCATCCAAAATGGGTGGATATACTGGTGTATTTGTATATTCATCTTCTTCACAAAGTGCTACCTGTGAATATAGCCTCAATCTTAAGGTTTTGAAATGCGAAATTTTTCTGTGAATTCTTACTATATTCATTTTGTTATTGATACTATAAAATAACCATTGGACTAAATATTTCAAAATTTAAGGTTACTTTATGAGAAGTGAGAAGGTTGACTTTGACAACACTAATTCCGTTTTTGACAGAATCGATAATTTCGATATGGTAAAGACTATCTTACTTTTTTATAAAAACATCATTTCTTAGTATAAATTCATATTTTCCGATAACTATCAATTTGAGTAAGTAAAGGACACACATCAGGATTACATAATCAAAGAACCTGCTTGATTTATTGATATTGATACAACCTCATCCATGACGATGATAACGAACCAAACGACATAAAAAGAATAAAAAATATCTATTTAATTTTTAATATTTAATTAATATTTAAGTATATATTTGGGATCAGATGGCCATGTGTGATGTCTCGAGATATGATGATTATTATTATTTATTCAGTCATATCGTTTACACTTCATTGTTCTGTAATTCTGTATGTACAGTCGCTGAACTAAAAGCCTATTGGTATTCTATAGCAGTAGCATGCGTCTTTCATCTTTCATGCATCTTTCAAAGGCGTCTATATATTAAATTACTTAAGTTTACTTTAACACATGATAATAAACAGATATAAATATGGTCAACTGGGATCTTTAAAATTTTATACTGGGCGAAGTACTCATTTTCATGGGATGCATGCTACTACTATCACTACACTACTACTACATATTAGAACTTTAGGAAGTAAAAAACAATAAGTAAAAACATCCATAGCTGCAGTTGGAATTAAAGCAAGCTTTTAGAATTCTTACGAATAAATTAATTTGGTATTAAATGCATAGTAATAACGCTTCTGTAATCCTCGAAGAGGTAGGCAGAGGAATGTATGAACACTCCCACATCATATTATATACGTATTATTGTATGTATTAAATGTAATTACATACTTCATATCGACATTTTAATATAGTGCTAATTAAACTAAAGTCACTTGCATTATTTATTAAGATGAGCAAAATCTGAACTTTTTCTTGACTTATTGTGTAACTTGACTTATTTTTATTATAATACAAAATGGGATATAAACAATGGTAACACCATGGAATATACATATATTTTATATTGGGTATCTGGGAACTGGGAAGCTGATGCAACGTTTTGACGTTCGCTCGCGACGGTGACTACTTACCAGAAAATTGTCTTAACCAATAACCAACCTTTCATTCTAGCTCCGCGTGTCTATTTTAATAATAAATCATGGAAGAAGATATGTGTTTTGATCCAACTTTAAAGAAAAAAAAGAAAAAGAAGACTGGTTTTGATATGGATGCAGCATTGGCCGGAGAAACAGGCGAAAGTACTAGCATGGAAGTGCCCGCCGAGGCGGGTGACGTCGACGTACCTGAGGACGACAACCTTGACTTAGACAACTTTGGTAAAAAAAAGAAGAAGAAAAAGAAGACTTTCTTTAATCTTGAAGAGTTAGAGAGCTCTTTACCAGAAACGAAAGATGAGAAGCCCCCTGCAGAGGAGCCAGAGCCGCAGGAGGAAGAGGTCATCGACGATCTTGATTTGGACATTGACTTCACTAAATCGAAAAAAAAGAAAAAGAGGAAAAACCATGATGAAATAGTGCCTTTAGAGGACGATGAAGACCAGGAGAATGTGGAAGATCAGCACGGCGACTGGGTGGGCAGTGACCGTGATTACACATACGATGAGCTCCTCGAGCGTGTGTTTGACATTATGCGAGAGAAAAATCCAACTATGGTGTCTGGCAAGAAACAGAAGTTCATCATGCGACCTCCTCAAGTTGTGAGAATTGGAACTAAAAAAACATCTTTTGCAAACTTTACAGAAATCTGCAAAACTCTACATCGGCAGCCCAAGCACTTGTTAGACTTCCTATTAGCTGAATTGGGAACCAGCGGTTCCGTGGATGGAAACAGTCAGTTGATCATTAAGGGACGTTTTCAGCAAAAACAAATAGAAAATGTTCTACGTCGGTATATCAAAGAATATGTCACATGTCACACATGTCGTTCACCAGACACAATTCTACAGAAAGATACCAGGCTCTTTTTTCTGCAGTGTGAAACCTGTGGATCCCGTTGTTCTGTAGCAAGTATCAAATCTGGTTTCCAAGCTGTCACTGGGAAACGTGCCGCCATGCGTGCAAAGACTGCATAGAATATTAGTGCTTAGTGATAATCAATTTTACAGTTGAGATAAGGGGTACACACAGATGCATTCTCTTTGTTATGAAAATTGTTTCCTTCGTTTCAGCTGTCAATCTGGTCCCCGGTGAAGTCATCTATATGTTGTGTAAAATTTATTTATTTACAAGAGTGTAAATAGTTACTATCTATGAAATGGAAGAATGTGAAAAATATATTTATTTTATGGGTAAAGTTAGTCATTGAAAGTTATTTTTATATATATATTACAATGTCTCTATCATCAATGTGCAACATTTTATCATAATATACCAGGATGTCATAAACATTGAACAAATAATTAATAATGTTTTTTGTTTATAAGTATGTATCAAATGTGATTTCTGAATGTACCCCTTTCTTACTCCCACTATATTTATGTATAGTTTTCTGTATTATTCTCATTGATACACAATGTTTTTATATATGTTGTTTTATTTTGTTATTCCCTAAGTGTTGAAGTACTAAAAGAAAAACACAGTTATTTCATATTTGTATAAGAGATTTAAATGTAACAAACATATAGCATTTTTTTAACCTTAGACATAAACATGGTTTGGATAACAAGATTTCATCATTTACAATAAGAATCTTTTGAAATTATTGCGAAATCTCATAAGATTTTATAATAATTTTAAGAGGTGTTATTCCTTATTATTTGTGGAACATAATCATTTTTAACTGCTTCATTCAAGCTCTCAGCATACAAGTCTAGTCGTCGAGTCATAGTGAAGCCCCATTTGTCTTTAATCTGCCGGCAAAGATTCAAATCCAGCTGTGTTATCAATAAACCATCCATGGTTCTTGATAGTCCTGGTGTTCTGGTGCCATCAGGGGCAGTGACATAACTAGAGCCATAGAAGTATCCAAAGTCTTTGTGTGCTGGTTTCCCATCACCAGAAGTAAATTCATTAGGAAATGTTTCAGTTCCGACTCTATTAATAGCACATGTAAAATAGCTATTGGCTATTGCTGCATTACGGGCCTCCACACCCCACAGATGTTCACTCAGCCCAGCCACTGTTGCAGATGGATTGAAAACTATGTCTGCTCCATTAATTCCGAATATCATCCAGTTTTGGGGATGATGACGACCATAGCAAATGTTGATAGCAATCCTTCCAAATTTTGTTTCAAAAACTGGATGCCCTGTATTACCTTCAAAGTAATATGTAGACTCATTAAAGTCTCCAACACGAGGGATGTGATTCTTTCTGTGTTTGCCTATGACTTTCCCTAATTCATTTATGACTACAGCTGTATTCCATATAGTATCACCATGAGTTTCATCTCTTTCTAAAATAGGAGATACTATAACTAGTCCATACTTTGCAGCTAAATCTTTAAGGAATTGTGTACTTGGCCCCTCCAGAGCTGATTCGGCAAATTCACACCATGGGTGTTTTTCACGTGTACAAAAAGCAAAAGGCATGCTCCATGCTTCTTGTAAACATAGAATATTAACACCTTCGTCGGCAGCGGTGTCAATAATTTTTTTTATCTTATTGAATATCGCTTGACGTTGTTCTTCGATTGGCTTGGAAGTCGATATAACGATAGAGTGTTGAATTATACCAACACGAACTATACGACTATTCCTAGTACTTTCCTTTTGCGCAGCAAAATCATAAGCAGCTATTTCAAACTTGTTATTTACCGCATATTTCTTAGAGATATCCTTAATCTCTAATACTTTATGATCGGTTCTTCCATAGTAAATTCTGTTGAATTCTTGTAAATCAGTACCTGTTAAGGAGTTTGCAACAAGTTCATCGAAGCTTTTAAGTTCTAATGAAGCTGCCATATCTGCAATTTTAAGGTGCCGTATTGTTCAATGTACAAGGTATTTTAGGTATTTTAAAATTTTATTGTCGCTCTAATCGAAGTACTTCTGTACTCCTATCATAGGATTACGAACGAACGAATTATTACGAACAACAGCACACTAGAATTTAGTCCACAGGAATAGTACGACACAGATAAAACTGCCTTCTCCTAATGCAATAACTAGAGATACTTGCTAGGTAAAAAAGATAACGCATATTATATCATTCATTAGTCCACAATCCACATCCACAGTAAAAATAAATACACTTGAGTTGCGATAAAATGTGATTGTGTGCGTGTGTGTGGTGTACGTGTTTTGAATATAAATATTTAAATACTGTCATCACTTAATATTCCTAAATATTTTGAACAGTGTCTAGTACAGATATATGTCTAGTATATAGATATATGTCTAGTATATAGATTATATTTATACACATTTTACAATATTATGCCTGCTCCGCACACTGTTTGCAATATGTAATTATGTAAACTTTACCCTTACATTGTTTATAATATTTATGAAAAATTTATGTGCCTGCTTATAGGAAGGAATTTGAGTTTGGTCTAATTTATATAATATTGTAGTAGAATTTCAGTGCAAAGGTTTGTCTGCTTTGCTTTTAAATTGATTTACCAGAACGTTATACATACATACATTGTATCATCAATATCACACACCACCATAGCTATTTTATTGTACCTCTATCTGTTGGATACGAGTCTCCTTTCGAAATGAAGATAATTAAGGTTTTAAGGTCATTGTCCGGCAGGCTAGCCGAGTTTGAGGGCTAAAATTACAGTTATTCCATAGAATTCATTATTAAATAAAAATGTAAAAATATTTTTTTGTGGGGAGAGTAGGTAACGAAGAGGAAGCAGGCACAAAGTAGTTGTTGTAAAAATAAATTGTCTGAGAAATGTGCTAAGAATATAACTTTGATTGAACTAATATATTTATAATACATGTATGATATTTAATTAAATATATAATTTTAACTTGTTACCAATGTTTTTCATGCCCAAGAAAAAATACTAGATCTGGTCAAATTCTAAAATTTTGGGATACTTAGAATAACGATATTGCCTGTACACGTAATATATAAGTTTATTCAGATTATGAGTAGTTGTACAAAAGTTCTTTAATTAAGAGTACAATATATTTGTAATAAAAATGCATGTAATATTTTACTTAATATTGTCAACAAGTAAAATAATGTAATATAAATTAATTATTATATGAGTAATGACGGTAGTTTTGTTTTTTTAGTTTTCGTTATGCTTGTAATGTATTCTCTGACAAACCTATATTAAAATTGTTTATATATGTTTCACATATCTTGTTACAAATACTGTAATCCAACTTAGTATTTAATGATTTGAATGACTTTGAAATATAACCAAATTGGTTAATATACTTTTTGTTTAATTCTTTTTTATAGAGCAGAACGCAGCTAAGACAGTGGTTATTATTTCTTTTGACATTGACGCCTATGAATTAGACTTTTTGAGTGACATTGTCATTAACAGAAAATAGTACTAGTTAGTGTAGTTTCCTGTAAATGTTTGGGATTGTTGGGAATTGCGAATTGTGTTGATCAGTTGAGTGTTTCCGTGTTACGATATTTCTTGTAGTCTCCATTTTATATTTTGTCGATGTTAATAAATACATAAGTTACGGTGCAAACTGTTAATTAACCAGAAAGATGAACGTGTTACCAGCTCAACCGATTGGTATACAAAGTACGGCGGGCGCTGTGCCTATTCGTAATGAAAAGGGTGAGTTTTGTGAAAAATTTAGGATTTTGTCATTTACATATTCTAATATATGTTATTTTTGCAGTCATATTTGTGATATAGAATATAAGTCACATGAGAATTATATTTATCTGTTGTTAGTAATATCTAATGTGCTAGATATGTGCTTTATTTGCAGAGACAGTTTTGAAATGTATTCCAATGTTGAACTGGGTTAATATATCAATGTTTACTATGACTTTTACAGGTGAAATTTCTATGCAAAAAGTGAAGGTGCAGCGGTACATATCAGGGAAAAAACCAGAATATGCCCAAGTTGGTTCATCATCAGAAGAGTCAGATACTGAAGACTTTATAGAACAACAGAGGCCTGAGAGAAAGCATGTCCTACCACAAGTTATTATTCGGAAGGATGATCCACAGAGTGATTCAGAGAAAGAGGTCTCTAGGTTTCTCATTAAAATAATACTGATGCAAATAAATTTCCTGTAGTCAACTGTTCTTTACATTGCCTGTAATACTGTTTCATTATTGAAATACTTGGATTTGATTATTGTTAGGTAAAAATCTTAATATTGTAAATTTTGTTTATATTATTACTATATTTTTTCATTAGAAAAAAAAAGTAACTTCACGCCTGTAATCCCCGAAGAGGTAGGCAGAGGAATGTAGAAGATTCCCATGTTTCACCGGTTACTTTTAAGTCCCACAATGGAATAGGTGGTGAGCCTATTGCTATTTTTTCATTAGGAGATGCCTATATCTGACAATTTCAATTCAAATGTCATTCATTCAAAATTGGTTCATTAGAACACTTTTTGTACATCAAAATGATGTTATCACCACTTCGGAAGATGACCAGCTCTGGAGAAGAAGCGGCGAAAGAAACTTGAAATCGATTGATAAAAACATTATGACAATGATGGTGGTGTAAATAAATCCCAGACTGTATTGTTAAATGTAAAACATTTAAAAATACAGACCAATGTTTGCAGACTGATGATCCACGTCTCCGTAGGCTTCGTATAGCTGCACATTCCCCCCCGCGACGTGCAGAGCATAAGCCAGAGATAATTGATGCTGAACCAGACCAAGAGTCAGAGTCCAGTGCGGAAGAAGCCAGACACAGTTCTGAGAGTGAGGATGAACTTGATGAAGATGAAATTGAGAGAAGACGGCAGGCACTTAAAGCGAAACTAGCAGCCAGGTAATTTAGTTTTGGTTGTATGAATAAGAAAGAAAAGCCTATATTCGTATAATATTGTTCATTATTCTGTACTAAGTACACACATGAATATTTAAAACACTGATACCAACAAAAACCATTTAAAGAGTAATACAGTGTTACCAGACACAGTTCTGTAAAAATTTAACACAAGGTAGAAAATTGAACTATTTAAAGGTGGATTTAACATATATGTCTCTGTTACTGTATAATATGCACTATAATTGCATCTATTTCTGTCTGTAAAGGGTGGTGCTGGCATTGTTGTATTTTGATTTGTTTTTTGTTGTCACATAGACCTCAAGCATAGCCATCCATAAGTTACTGTTATTTAAAATAGGGTAGGATGTCTGCATTGCTCCGAAAAAAGTTAGCCTAAAAATGTAATGTAGTCTAATATTAACAAAGTGTATAAATGATATATATTTGGTTTAGTCTATTTGGACAAGCAAAGCTTTTTTTCTTTTTATATTTTGTTTAAATTTTGTACTGGCTAATTGTTAGATTGTATGTATAATACAATTATACACATTGTAAAATCATTATAACTACAATTTCTTCATATGTATAGTAATACATATGAAGAAATTGTACAAATTAGCTCTTAAATTAACAAAAAACATTTCTAACATACATGTTTAACAATTTATACCTCCTTCATATATATTTATATACACTCACAATTAACCACCCACCTTTTATTTCTTTTAAATTTCAGAAATGGTCAAATGTAGACCATTTTTTATGAGAGGTACGTTGAATAGTAAATTTCAGGAAAAAGAAATAACGAAAGTAATGAAAAAAAAAGTCCTTTATTAAAGGATGCTTGCCAAAAATAGAATTTCCCGAAATCTTCGATAATAATTTCAAAAATTATAATTTAGCAAAAAGTAGTTCAATTCAAAGAAAAAATAAAAATTAATAATGAGTGTACTCCCCTCTAGCTCTTATGACTTCTTGGATATGGTTTGGCAATCCATCCACAACATTTTGGATATCCAATTGGGGGATATTGTGCCACTCCTCCGCCTTTTGAGCTCTGCGAAGGTCGTAGGGGCTGGTACTCTTGCTCGAACACGTTTTTTTAGGTTGTCCCTAATGTACTCAATGGGGTTAAAATTGGGGCTGCGTTCCGGCTATGGTAAAACGTGAATCCCGAGATTATTAAGGTATTCCCAGACGCATCTATCAGTATGACAATGTGCATTGTCATGCATTAATCTAAAATTGTCGCCAATGAACGGCGCGAAAGGAATTGCATGGTCTTGGAGCACGTCGCCCACGTATCTTTGAGCGTTCATACTGCCCCTATTGAACACAACAAGATCAGTTCGAGCCTCGTAAGAGATAACTGCCCAAACCCTATAGACCCTCCCCGGTAACCCACTGTTTCTGTTATAGCGCATGGACCAACCTTTCATTTTGATGC
>DWFO01005154.1:0-10756 GCA_018246595.1 Mimoniades nurscia nurscia
TCACAGTTTTTCTGTAGTGTATTTAGTATCAGCATTGCATCCGTGCGAAGCCGGGGCGGGTCGCTAGTATGTAATAATTAAAAAAAATAAGTAGGTGTGAGGTATACGAACACCAAATTATACCTATTGTCCTGTACCTGTCTTGTTATAATTTATTCTGTATGGTAAATTTATTATTATTATAAATTAGACTGCCTACTTGCTTTTTTAATAATAGATATTGTTTATAAAATTTCTGGTGTTAACAATTTGTAGCCATATCTCCATCAATCCGCACTTCAGCAGCATCTTGCTGCACATTTCCCGCAGCTTCAAAAAGCAAATCAGGTTGGATAGAAATTAGTGACCAATCGTTGTAAGCCCTTCTTTAGGTCTTTGATAAGTGAAGAATGATTTTATTACTGTGTTGGTTACTTCTTCAAACGTAGCTTTTTAATAGCTTAAGAACTCTTTTGTGTTATAGAATTCTCCCTGGACTTCGACGAGAGTTACAGTCTATTTGTGTCGGCTGAGTCGAACGAAAAACTCAATGCCACGGTCACCGGCAGAAACTTCTTCGGCGTCCGGCACGGCATGGAGACATTGTCACAGCTAGTGCTATTTGATGACATCAGAAACTTGTTTTTGGTGAGTAACGTTTAGTAAAGTCGACTGTGTTTAAATTAATCGTGTGAAGCTTAACAAAATTTAAACATGTTATTGTCAGTTTTAATTTAATATAAATGTAATTAATAATAGCTATTCACACTGGCTGAATACACATTTTATTATGAAGTGACATAAAAAGGATTACAAAGTTTAAATCTATGATTCATATATTAAAAAGGCAGGTAATATTGACAACAAAAAAATAACATCATAAATGGACCAACAAAGCCTCGGCGTCCTCTATCCATCGCTTGTGCCCGTGGCCCAACCGGTTACCAATAGATCGTTGACTCCTTGGACATATAGTTATGTATGTCTCCGTCATTTGCATAATAACGTCCACTTTGTTAATCTGAACGCGACATTTATTGACGCCGTAAAGAACGCCAAACATCCGTACGGTCGTGACATGACGTGTTTTTAAATTTGGAATGCCGATTAACTTTTAATAAAATCTCCTGTTTTTATAACTTTTTTATACATTCTTTATTAGCAGCGTTATGATAAAAATGTTTTCATACGGCCTTTTGTACATCAATCAAATTTATGTATAGAGTAATGTCCTGGAATCGAAATCCAAAAGTGAAATTGGACTTGCACCGCACCTACTCTTACTTTCTCCTACCTTTTGAATTATAATATTTACACGAATAGAAGTGTATACTTGCATTATAAGTATTGCTGTCGATTAATAATACAATCGTTCATTAAATATTGTATTTTTTGTGCCTGCCTCTTTGGTCGTGTTGTTTTGGAGCGAGATTGTCCGTCGGGAGGTCCTGGGTTCAAAACCTGGGTCCTGTACCATTAGATTTTTCTAACCTAGGTTTTCTGGTAGTGGCTCTGAGTCTGGATATGTGCCCGGTGTATGGCAATAGGCTCTCCACCTATTCCATCGTGGAACGTAAACGTAATTGTTGAAACATGGAAGTGTTCTACATTCCTCTGCCTACCTTCGGTGATGACAGCCGTGATGTTACGTTTGTATTTTTTTAGTCAAACTGATATTCAGCTGTACATACAATTGAGATAAATCGATTACAAGAAATACGTAAAAAATATAACAGGAAGGATAATTATTAAACGTAATAAAAAAATATCTGTTTGTGTTACTTTTGCTGTATGTTTGCGATAATATCCGTAATAGCCATTTCTAATTCAGATATCTGGGTTACGGATATTTATAGTGCAATAAGACTGGGCCCAATTGGTACAAAAACAATTCATCATTTATAAAGAACCGTACTTGGAAATAGTATTAGATCATAAAAACCTAAGATCACGCCTGTAATCCCCGATGAGTTAGGCATACGATATCAGTTCATACTTTTCGTAGAATCCGCTGTGCGTAGATTACAAATAATTTTACTTGTACTATAACTGTAATAAAATGTTCTCACTCTGATAGTATCGGATGATAAATATTGATTCAGCAATCAACTGTCTATAAGTCGCTGTTGCCCAGAAACCCCGGGGTCCCGGTTAAAAATACAAGAACAATTCAGTCGTTCTAATTTATTTTACTAAATTGTAATTTACTGATTAAAAATATCCTGAACGTTAATTAAATGTTACATTAAATTACATGTGCCTAAGTATCGAATCCAAGAAACCTGTAATACTACATGGCTAATTGTTGGAGGTAAAATTTTCAATTATGTTACATTGCCTCTATATATTCCTACAATCGAAATACTATTTAAGAAAATCACTATTTCATGATTACAGATGCCGAGAGACGTGATAATTACCGATAAACCTGTGTACCCATACAGAGGAATACTTCTGGATACGGCCAGGAATTTCTTCACCATGGAGTCCATATTGGCTACAATCGGTTAGTATTGCAGTCATTGTCTGTAAAGACATTTAGCAGGATAATCAGATCTTTTCAATTCTATCTAAATACACTTTGTTCGTTCGACTGTTAAATACAGGTTTATTTTTAAAGGGAGAAGGGTTAAGCCCATGTGTATCATTATTGTATATATTCACTGCCTTTTGGTCGTGTTGGTCGAGAGGTCCTGCGTTCAAATCAAAAATTTCTAATAGTGGCTCGGAGTCTGGATTTGTGCCCGGTGTATTGCAATAGGGACGTAAACGTAACTGGTGAATCGTGGCAGTGTACTGTGTGGGGGGCGTGATGCTACGTGCATCTATATATGTATTTATTACAATACAATATAAAGTCTCTTGTGTATGCCGACAAAGGCGCTTACACATTACACGTGAGTACACTCTGATAAGTGAGGTGTACACACGCCTTTATATCAATGTGGTTTCTCAACAACTGTTGCAATCGTCGAGACGTTTTAGTGGTAATTATTATAGAGAGAATACATATTAGCTGTGTAGGCAAATAATTTTTTACATTTTGTATATAATGATGTGGGTATATCGGTTGGTATCACCAGGGGAGCCCTACGTCCAGCTGTGGGATAGGCTGATCATAATAATATCAGTACTTATTACATGTGTTCGTACATATATTTATATGTATTGTATCATTAATTGTAGACGCGATGGCAATGGTCAAACTGAACACGTTCCACTGGCACATCACCGACAGCCACAGTTTCCCCATGGAGTCCCAGAGGAGGCCCAACCTCACCAGGTACGGCGCGTACAGCCCCAGCAAGGTATGTCCTCAGATTTTATATTATTAATTTTCGATTTTTGGTGTATTCTAGTATTACATATTGCTTATTAGATTAATATTGTAACGTTCTAACTTATGGACAAGTGATAGGTACTATGTTCGTCAAATGAGTACCTACGATGTGCAAAAAAAACGTGAGCCGTCCCGGGACGCCTGGCGGATGTGAAATATCGAAATTATTTTATAATATAAGTCATGCATTAAAAAAGAACAAACTACGACATAAATTAAATATGGCATAATAAATAAATGAAATATGACGGTGTTTTTATAAACAAATGAGTATTGGCGCAGGTGTACCGGCGGGAGCAGGTGCGCGCCGCCGTGCGCTACGGGCGCGCGCGCGGCGTGCGCGTGCTGCCCGAGTTCGACGCGCCGGCGCACGTGGGCGAGGGCTGGCAGTCCTCCGGCCTCACCGTCTGCTTCAAGGTGAGCGCGCACTGCGCCACGCTGCTGCTCGCCACCCTACTACTGTGTAACACATACACTACAGTACGTGTCACATACATACATACAAACATGCATACATATAACAATCATACAAACGACATGCTTATTGATTATTACTTGTAATAAAATCGGCAAATCTAAAACTATATCGCTGACTCTGTACGCAGTGTGGTCACCGCACAATCTTCACTCGCGAACCGTTACGTGTTTTTTAATTTGCTCCTCTATGTCTATCAACAGAAAATATCAATAGAAAATATTTTAGATTCATCCGTTTATTATCACTATCTACCGAACAAGAACTCTTAACGTTCTTGGTGCGAAAATTTTCAAAAAACGCCTCACGTAATTAATGGACGCCCCTTATAGCACATGACAATAACATCGAACTGTCAACTGTCACTTGTCACTTTAAAAGTACGGTGTGCAAAAAATATTTAGCATAAATTATCACCTACATTATTATCATCATTATCATTGACACTTTTTATCGTTATACCATTGCACACGGCTCTCCTGCAGAACAAGGAGGATTAGCAGCACAGTCTACGGATTTTTTTAAAATTATTTAAGTCAAAATCTTTTGAAATATTTTCATTTCTTCATTATTCATAACATTTTGTCTGAATTAAACAAGAACCTAATATTTTTGTTACTTTAAATTGTCGCGTGATTATACATGTATTATTTTCATTTAAATTAATTTTAAATGTCCCTTACATTCATTTCTTTCGTAGGTTTGTAATTAAACTGAGTTGATGAAAAGTTGAGTTAAAACTCAACTTTTCGATCCTACTTGTACATTACATTCACACGATATCTAATACATTCTTTAGAATTTATTATATAATAACCCTATTTAAAAATAATTTTTCCATTTCCTTTGTTTTGTTAACAATATTTAACACGTTCATTATTATTATGTTTATGTACGTATGTATGTATGTGTGCATTGGACTGCTAATTGGGTGTTTTCTTCTTTCGTTAATCATGCATGGAATATCTTCTGATTGTAAATGATTTTATTTATAACATGATTATGACCGTCAAGCAAAGAGAGCCAGGTAACCGGATACTGACCGGATCTCTTATCTGTATTTTACTAATAATACAATAATAATATTATTATTATCATGACTGTGATTGCAGGCGGAGCCCTGGGCGCAGTACTGTGTGGAGCCGCCGTGCGGCCAGCTCAATCCTACCAGGGAGGAGTTGTACCAATACTTAGAGGATATTTACAGTGACATGGCCGGTAAGAGCCTACACTTCATGGCATCTTATTGTTATCATTCCTATATGATTACGCCAGGTCCCTTGAATGATAGGCAAATAACTTTATCAAGCGTAAGAATTAGGATTAACATTAATTTTTACTTGTGGAAATATTATTCCTAGTTTTAAACCGTCAGGCTGTCCTCCGTCTTTACCCCCAGTAAAACCTTACATAATGACCAGAATCAAACTGTGGCACTTCAACACGTTTCCGTTTTGCCAACGCTGCGTACCCTTAATATGTCCATTAATTATTTTCGTGTATGTTGTTTTCAGATGCATTTGAAAATCCAGATATGTTCCACATGGGCGGTGATGAAGTGAGCGAGAGATGTTGGAACTCTTCGGAGGAAATCCAGCAATTCATGATTCAGAACCGCTGGGATCTGGATAAGAGCAGCTTCTTGAAGCTATGGAACTATTTCCAGATTAAAGCGCAAGATAAGGCTTATAAGGTGAGACAGAAATATTTCTAGATAACCATAAGATTTTCTAAGTATCATGATTTAATTCAACCCACAACACTATCTTTAATTTCCTGTAAATTTGCAGGCTTTCGGTAAAAAGCTGCCCTTAGTTCTGTGGACGAGCACGCTCACAGACTACAGCTACGTGGACAACTACTTGAATAAGGACGACTATATCATTCAGGTGATTCTATGAATTTGAAGAAACGGCGAGGGCCAAGTAATATGACAGAACAAACATGCCGTAGTGGGGATATAAGTCCATTTATGAGCGATGCAGATGTAACTCCTAATTTTGGTGATAAAGTTCTCATAGGCGTTGAAATTGTAAATCTGGAATCCGAATTGAGGTTTTCTTTTGCAATTTTCCAGGTTTGGACGACGGGATCGGATCCACAAATACGTGGTCTTCTAGCAAAGGGCTATCGCCTCATTATGTCCAATTACGATGCTCTCTATTTCGATTGCGGGTTCGGTGCTTGGGTCGGCAGCGGTGAGTTTCTGCTTGATACAAATATGTACCCACTGTGTCTACAATTTTTTTTTCTAAATAGGTCTTGAGAATTTTTAGAAATTTCTATTAGTGGCTCGGAGTCAGGATTTTTGTCCGGTGTGTGGTAATAAACTCACTACCTATTCCATAGTGGAACGTAAACGTAGCTGGTGGAACCTGCGACAATACGACACATTCCTGTCTACCTTTTCGTGGATTACATTGCGATATTACGTTACATTGTAAATGATTTTCATTGATCATGAAACGACCAAAATCATTTACAACTTAGCAGATATACGAAATACGAATACGAAAGATATGCAATAGATCCGTAATCTGTATACATAGGCGTGAGAATTACTGCGAAAAACTTTTTCACGAGACCGGTGTCTAGCAGTGTACTAAAAGTAATGATGACCATGAGATATAGTGTGGAGGGAGACCGAGACTGAGTAGGAAGATGATCTCGTGCTACGATTGCAGGTAACAATTGGTGCTCGCCCTACATCGGCTGGCAAAAGGTGTACGACAACAGCCCGGCCGCCATGGCCCTCGAGTACAAAGACCAAATTCTCGGTGAGTACGGAAATATATCTAATCGTTATACCGTACTCTGCCGCGGCCAGGCAGGTACGGGGAAGGCATTCGTGGGTATAGGGAGAAGAGAGCGAAAGGTCGAGGAAAGCGTGGGGAAGGTGGGGGAAAACGAGAAACGTTGGGAGAAGATGAAAAATTTAGTCACTTCGCCATGAGCGAATTTATGAATAATGTTATTACTATGAATCATCAGAATTATTGTACGTCCCGTTTCACTTACAAAGACATATGTATATTAGGTACATTCGGTGACATTGTCCGAGATATTCGAGCAAGTAGTAATGGTTGAAGTAGGCCGCCGCTAAGCCGCTGCGTGCGCAGGCGGCGAGGCGGCGCTGTGGTCGGAGCAGGCGGACGCGGCGGCGCTGGACGGGCGCCTGTGGCCGCGCGGCGCCGCGCTGGCCGAGCGCCTGTGGGCCGAGCCCGCGGCCGGCTGGCGCGCCGCCGAGCAGCGCGCGCTGCACGTGCGGTGCGAAACATACACCTGTCGCTAGACTAATAGACTAAGTGTGGATACGTTCCCCGACCCTGTGCCGGGATCGGAGCGTGTCGTAAGAGGCGACTGAACTCGTTGCTGACAGGTCGCGTTATGCCGCGGTTTGTCCGGGCACAGCTAAGTGCTCGTACCGACTGTGCTCTGCGATCCCCGAACCGCATTCCCTCCGTGGAGAGTCTGGGTATAATCCCTCGGGGAGGCATTGGTTGACATTGGTCCAGCCGTGGACAGCAATAGGTGATGATGATGAATTTATCTTATTACAGCTCAAATAAATGTCTAAATGATATTGTGATCCTGACAGTATATATTTATATTTATATTCTAAGCGGTTAGCAATAACCGCATAACAAGTTGCCATATTAATTATTCTTGCGATGGTCCAGGGAGCGCCTGGTCCGCGCGGGCGTGAGGGCGGAGTCGCTGGAACCCGAGTGGTGCTTCCAGAACGAGGGCTACTGCTACAACTGACCAGTGATCGACATATCAACATTATAATATTTTATTACTCATTTTTAATCGCAGTTCACTCGTGACTATTTTGTCTATGTTAGTTTTTAACTCAAGTTGTATTAAGTAACTACGTAATAAATGTCCAAAATATACGTATTATCATTTCATTTCTTTCTTCTTGCATGGTTTAGTAAGACTATTTTGGGTGTCAGCTCTATCTCTGGGCATGAGACCACGAGCATTCCGAAGAGTGTTTTCATATTTGTCAAAACTGCCGTTATTCTGAATTAAATAACTCTTGCAGTTCTATACGTAATGCCGAATTATACGTTAATTCTAAAGTAATTATAGCAAGATACCGAAAGAGAGGCAAAGACGGAGATGAGATTGCGAGACTTGAAACTTGCGCCGTTGTATTAGCTACTACAAAATAATACATTTTGTAACGTTACGGTTGTAATTGTAACCATTATCTAATATTTTTAATTGTGCACGTGACTGTACGAACATTCAATTGACACACATTTTTTAAGTTGTTTTTGTAATATTTTACTGTAATAAACCAGTAATCGCCCGATATGAGGGACGTAATTTGAAATGTTATATTTTTTTAAAGAATGTAAATTAAATGTTCCTAACGCTCAATCTACCACTGTGAACATTTATACATATATATGTGGTTTATCAGCTGTCTAGTGACCACATAAAGCATGTTCAGTCTTGTTTAAGATCGGAAAAAATCTAATTGTTAAATATACTACAACATAGGCTTCAATTCTCACGCATCATGTGGCACGTGTATAGTATCAGTCTGAGACATTACAAAAAATACAGAAAAACAAAGACGACACATGTAAATATGATAACGTTTTTATTATTTTAAAATTAACAACAAAGGAATCACTGTAATATAATAATGAATTGTGAATCGGTTCCCGATTCCTAGAAATTAGTACCGACGTCCGGGACGTCCAGCAGCAGCGATTTGCGGATCGATAAAGGGCGCGTTGCACGGGCCCCTAAATGGAGGGCACGGTCCTGGGTACGCGGGACCAGCGAGCGCAGGTCCAGGTCGCCCATACGGTCCAACGTCTTCTCCAATGATACCAACATCACCGTTACCGCAACCATAAAGAACTGAACCGTGCCCCGATGTGGGAAGAACACCTTCGAGTGCCACCGTACCTACAAAAGGTAGTCTCCCAGATACGCTAATGAGACCTTCGATGATTAGGTCATCAGCGGTGATGCTTAGTCCAGGTGTGGGCATTCCAGGGTTTTGGAGCAGTAAGGGTCCTCCAGCTGGTCCCGCAGAAACCGCGCCAATCAGGCCGAGATTCTCGGCTATTAAGGCCGGGCTATCTCCGAAGCATTGTGAGAATACAGTCTGGAAGAATATTTAGATGCAGAATTAAATTATACGTAGAAAATATCCCTTAAAGTATGTAGGTGGGTTACCTCTATGTGTTTTGCATAATTCATAAGTACGCAACCAAATTAGGTGTGGTCTGGACCTAATCCTAGGTGACACATCCAACTTGCGAATCCGTAATCTAGGTTTAAATTACAATATAATAAGAGTACAAAGTCTGTACATAAAGACTGCGTTATATTTTCGTCCAATTAAATAATCTGACTCCATGTACTCGTACGTGATCTCTTTTTGTCTTGTTCCAAATTAGTCAGTACCTTCTATAGATAAAACATGAAATGCTTCGGTACAGGTTGTAATAAATACAAAAAATAAAAATCTTACCTTAATTAGACAGATTTGGAGACAACAGTAAACGATTTTAAATGACATTTCGTTTTATCAAATTAATATTTCGGCATAGGGCCTGGCACTAATAATGCAAAGGTAAGTTTTAAATAATGGTTTCAATTACCCACTGTCCTATTTATAGGTAAATAATGATTACATTTCACAATTGAATTACAGACATGTAATTGGTTACCAAGTTACCATGTTTTCACGTATTACATTCTGATATTGAACAATAAGTTTGTGTTACGTTACAACTGTTGATAGCGGCGGACATGTTTTATCACTTTTGATACATTTAGAATTAAATAACTCAGTAATTAGGGTCAAATTATATGTGTTGGGTCATCTTAGCTGGTCTAACGTGATGCTCAGATTAGATGTTTCTTTAATTGGGTATTGTGATATATCGTATACGATATTTTGTATACTTTGCAAAGACTTGTACTTAATAGATACACCGCGCAACGTATTCGATTGTTTTGTTTTCATAATGTGTACGAAAATATAATTTTTTATTAATTTAAGATATTAGAACGTACGCACTTCTAAGATGTACTGACAACGATCATATAAATTATATGAAGTCATATGCATGTTAGCATTATTTATATAGGTAGTTAATTTGCGTAGGTTGCTAAATTACTTTCCGATTATGTAACGAGGTATGATAAACCTGATATATATGATTATAATTATATTATTATCGCACGACATTCAAAATGCGTGCAGTTTTGGCATCACATTCTATATTATGCGAATGCTTTAAACCGTGTATTATTTTTTATTGCATTGTTAATTAATAACACGATAACCTAGTCAGACCTAGTGGCTTAGATTTCAACATTCAATATCGAGGATCTAAGGTTCGAATACTGTCACACTTCTGACATTTATAAGATATTTTCGTTTGGAGATTTAATATCACTTGCTATAATTACGAAGATCCAATAATCTTGGTATTAGTATGGCTCACAGGTCACTATAAAGCTCTCTAAGGCGAGTGGCGTTTGTGAAGCTATGCTCGGCGAGTGTGGGAGTATTTATACGCTTAGCTATCGTCACTCAGATACTAAGCCTCTGTCCAACAGTGGGATGATAAAAGGATTGATTTAGACGATGACGATGACTATATTATATTGGGATTGGGGATATTATGTTGGTATTGCATTTTCTTTTGCGAGTGCGGGTGTCTTGCTACATGTAGTCTACGGTGCTCCGGCGTACTAGTCCGCCGGTACACAACAGTGGTATATGCTAAAAGCGTCACATGCTAGCAACATAGCCATTACATATTATTTTTGATTTTTGTTTTTATTCATTTAAATTGATTATGGAATCATATTTAATGGCCCGTTTGTGCAGTGGTTAGTGAACCTGACTGTTGTGCCGGGGGTCGTGGGTTCGATTCCCACCCAGAATAAATATTTGTGTGATGAGCACAAGTATTTGT
>DWFO01005155.1:0-10756 GCA_018246595.1 Mimoniades nurscia nurscia
GTCGGCGCACGGTCGGTCGGTGACGGTCGGTGACTGAGCTCGCTTGAGATGGCCCTGGCATGACGGCATACTAATAAGAGTTATAAACAAAAGGCGTGTATGAGGCTTAAAATTGTAGGCTAGTCGATTTCTCTTCGCGTCCGTAGCCGACGCTAGTTTAGGTTTTAAATAGACAAGCCGATGTTGCAATACGCGATTGTTTACTGTTTCCGCTTCCATTTCCGTTAATTATAAAGGCTTTGTGTGAAAACAAGCAATTAGGGGTTGTATTCATGGCAACTCTAGCGTAGAAAATTACTTGTAGATGTTGCAAAACAATTGTTGTATTGAAATATATAGTCATCCGTTATGACAGGTACAATACAAGTAAGAGTGGAAGACAATACTAATGTCAGTTTTCGTAAGGCATATATTGACTGCTTAGTTGGTCCAGTGGTTGCGAGAACGAGTGCCGATCGAAAGGTCGTGGGTTCAGATCCCGGCTCCAGATACTAGTCGAATTTCTAGTAGTAGCTCGGAGTCTGTTGTGCGGGACGACAATAAGCTTGTGACCTATGCCTATATAATTAGACATAAACGTAACTGGTGAAACGTGAGAGTGTACTACACTCCTCTGCTTACCTCATCCGGGATTACAGCCGTGAAGTTACTTATTTTTATATAACTGCGTGAGATTCAGTCCTATTTATGACTAATCGTGGACTGAAGCAGCATCAAAACATACACATGAAATTGTTTACGAATGAATTTTTATATTGTAATCCTCGTCAAAAAAACAATAACATTGGATAAAAGTGTTTTTGTAATATTTATTTACGTATAAACATCTATTATGAATACGTTAAAGTTTGATTTGGTGTTGAAACATGACCTCTGAACTGTAATGTGATGCTTAATTAAACTTCTGATATCACACGCGCGGCTGTTAACATGTAGAGGCGGTGATTGTATTAGAAACTTCGTTAATGATAAGTGTATTCGACGTGTGTTGGATGTTCATTGAGAGTATTTTGATTAATATATTATTAAATTGTATCATTGAACATGTTTTTCACATGCACAATAGTGGAATACCGTTTTGGGACGTATGTACTGATGTTACATGGGAGTGTACTGCACTCCTCTGCCTACCCCTTTGGGGATTACAGGGGTGATGTTACACACAACGCTATGTGTAATAATGATACTTTTTCCAAAAATATTATAGTAGTTTGTGTCGTCCAACATTTCAGTGTTATTTCTTATATCGTGTTATTGCTGAATGTGTCCGTTTGAGGGCGTTTGAAGGCGTCACATTACCTACACCAACCTGATGAAGACGATGATGGTGATTATAATTGTGGTGACGATCATAAAGGTGATGATCATAATGATTTCATTGTTACATGTTTCGTCAGTGTTACACATTATTATGTAGAGGTCAATGTGATGTGGCCAAAGACCAAAGTGGGTAATGTGGGCATCCTCTGCGGCGAAGTGGCGGCGGACACTCCGCCTCGACCTCGCCACAATCAGCGGGAGCTCATGAAGAAGGACTCGTATACGTCCAGGACTAGTCGGGCCATCCCGAAAACAACAAACGTGATCCGGCTACATATGTATATAATTATGATGATTATTCATTGGCTACAGTTATCACGTACCGTTACATAAAATGGTGTACACGAACGATATCTTCTAAGACTCAATAGAAATAGTGCGCGATGCAAATGGAGGGTACGATGAAAATGAAACATCGCAGCGTTCGCGACTATTTTCGCTCAAAATTCGTTTCACTACGAGTCGTCGTACTCATATGTATCCGCTCCCGTGACAGACGAGCTACACGAACATACATGTTGAAAGCACGCGTCGACATTGCACCCAGTGAAGAATGGCACCTTCATATGTTTTCTACATCTTGATTACGACTATGTATAATATACTATGTATGACATAAGTATGTATGTATTCGTTAAAAATAATTTCAACAAAGCAGACCGTCTGCCCACCCCGTAAAGGATCTGGCGTCACGATATAATGATAATTAACTGAAGCAACTTAGATGCCATTGTATGCAAATAGTAATGAAAGCATATTCTCAATACTTAATTAAACACTTGTTTTTTTCATGCGTCTTCTCTTTCTCACACATTCTCTCTTAAATTAGTTCAAAGTCTGTAAGTACAATAACACTGCAAGCAGTTAATGAGATCCTAATAATTTGTGAAATTCCAAATTTTATCGTTTTTAAATAACATGTTTAAATTGGGTTTTAATATAGGTCCCGGGTTCAAATTCAGGCCCGGGTACCATTGGCTTTTCTAACTACGTTTCTAGTAGTGGCTCGGAATCTTGATTTTTGTGTGGTGTGTGGCGATAGACTCACCACCTTTTCCCTACAGGGACGTAAATGTAACTGGTGAATTGTGAGAGTGTACTACACTCCTCTGCCTGCCTCTTTGGTGAATACAGGCGTGATTTTACGTTTTTTTTTACATTTAAATATTAGGTGTATACTGTGTATCACAATATTTTTATAATAATATTAGATGTGGTTGATCGGTAATTGAAAACATTTAACTGTTATGTTAATCAGTGACATGAATGGCCAGTGTTCCGATTACGTACATACTCGTATATTTGCACGCCAATGATTATGGACATGATCAAAAAAAATGTATGTTAACTTCTTTTTAAATAGTAAAGTTAATTATAAGAAAATTCGATGCATTTACGGACAACTTACAGTAATTTACAGATGTAAAGAATTACACTATCCTTCCATTCATTCGGATACAATGATCCGTTTCGATGACGCTATACTTCGTTTTAGTACATTCGCGCGTTAACTTAACATTCTTTTCATGTGATGTAACAATTATAAAACGTTCCAATTACAATATAAAAAATTCACGAACTCAAACGTTACAATTATAAAAAAATCCTGTATTTTTTTACATGGTTGGGCTAGAGCGTGTCGCCTGAAGGTAAATGATAGATCCGTCCTGACATGGAAAACGCCTGGATTTACAAAATACTTGTATGTCCTTGCTTTGAAGAGTCCCAAGTTACGTGTGATTGAAAATACAAGCCGTCATTCCGTACCATTGTTCGTTCGGAGAAGAAAAAATGTTTATGGGTAGTCGGCGAATAGAACGCAATTACAAAGCGATGATCGTTTTTACGTTTACGTATAATAATCAAATGTGTACGTGCACAACGAATAAATTCCAGTATTGACGTAATGATTGACGTAAATTGTTGGTGCCTGTCGAAGAATGCACTTTAAATTACATCGTGTTCGTTACAAATACATTAATATTTTTAGTACAAGCATGACATTTATTTACGGTGTAGTTGGGAATTTTTAAAATTCCAAATTTATATATTTAGTATTCTTCATTTAGCTTGTAAGCATAGACGCAAAGTATTAGTCATGTTCAAATAAAACGCCGCGAAAACTTTTGTCAAATCTAAAACATAGATGTTATATCTATTAGCTAATAGGATATACGTACGTATAATTTTAATTGTACATATTACATCAGCGTTGGAACACAAGTGTGAGGAAAAATAGTAAATCTGTGATAACATTGGATTATTCGATTGTTGGATTTATTGATGGACGCAGGTGCCGAGTCTTCACTTGTCTTGATCAAACAGGCCAGACAGAGGCCTCGTTGATGGGGGAGTCAGAAGTCTCCGAATGTTGAATATTGAGTAAACATCAAATCTTTAAACATATAAATATTTGGCACTCAGTGTTCTCTGCTTACCCCGTAAGGCATTTAGCGTGACGGTATAATTATGTAACATCACTCCAGTCACCCCCTAAGAGGTAGACAGAGGAATCTAATACACTCCCACGTTTCACCAGTTACGTTTACGTCCCACTATGGAATAGGTAAAATTACAATAAATAAAATCAACAATCGTATGAATGGATTAGATTATAAGTTCACGGAGCTACTAAATCAAGTCCTTTACATTTTTTAGCACTCGCCCGTCAGTTACTTAGTGTGATTCACGAGATATTTGTGTGTGCTATTAATCTAACGCGGCTGAAAAGATCACGGGCGCGGCTCGCCGATCAGTTTGTACCACTTTTAAGGTGTTACGACATCACTTTTACATTTGCACTTTCAAATTGGTGGTGTCACAGTGAAATACGTAGAGTATGAATGAAATACTAGCCGCCTTGAGGCAATATCCAAACTTCCAACTTATGATTATTGTTTGAAGCCGTAATAATAAAAAAAAACAATAGACAAATATTCTGTGTAAAAAATAATTTTCGTTAGTTAAATAGATTTGTAGGTCTCATTTTTTTTTGTTGTAATAACATATTCAGATTAAATATTTCAATGTTTTTAATATTATATATGTAGTGCGGTTAGGTAATGTAATTTGATCGATATTCTTTTCTTAATACACATTATTGTATGTGGGATGTAGCGCGGAGAGGGGATATGACGGCATATGACAGCGTCATATCGTTTGCCGTCACGGCATACAAGCCAGTTTTACCTCAAAGCCGCACCAATGGATATTTCACAACAATAAATGAAATTGAACTATATTTGTATCTTCTTTAATAAATGTTTTTTTCTATGGTTTTATTTATAAAATACAACGAACGAATCGCTCTTTAATGTTATCAACTAACGTATGAAAAGTTGATTAAAACATTACTGTTTAATAAGACGACTAGTACTGTAATCGCAATGAAATCTTAAGCTCCACTAATTGCAAAGTCTAAATTGCTTTTCTAATTGGATCAGGAATTGCGAAACAACTTAAGCCTTCAGTGATTTTCCAGCTAGGTACAAATTGAAGACATTTCAAATCTTTCCTTTGTGGACCAATCCGTCTTAAACTGCGAGAAAAGCTGTTAATAGGATTTTGTGTGCCCCGTGTTCACTTAGTGAACGTGTGTTCGTTATTTATACATACATACATGTTCACCACCACCGTATAAGTTCTTTCCATTGTTATTGCAATCGTAAAAAGACATTTGTTATAAATGTCTTTTTCCGGTGCGAAGTTTTAGTGATAAATTAGAGGTCGGTCATATTTTTATGATTATCGTGATAATATGTGAAATCGACGTCCAGGGTTTGCTGCCAGGATAGGCAGATGTCTGTGCAAAGTGTGGTTTCCCCTTAACTTCTTTGCGGGGATTACTAGTATCTTAAGTATGTATCTATTGAATAACGTGTAAACTGAAAACATATAAATAACTATGTGTGTATTTGTATCAAGGCACATTTTTATTATTTACGGACCTGAAAGAAGTATTAAAATAATCCAATTACTGTTGTTTCATTTATATGTACGAAAATAAAAATAATACATCCCAATACTACAATTTAAAGGACTCATCTAGTGAATACATAAATACTTAAGTAAAAATATCGGAAAAGAAGTCACTGAGAGTCTTTTAAAGACAATTTAATTTATTCCGTTTTAAGCTACGTAGATATCACGTATCCATCTTGAGAATCGTTTCAATCAGTGTCTGAGTCAAATATAATCTAGTTACGATCGCAGCATGCAAGTATACCTACAGCAATGGCTGAAGGTCGTCGGAAAATGAAATTATCTTTGTAACAAACTTATGGTAGGAAAGTCACTAATTGTCTCACTTTAAAAATAACTAGGATGGACACCGACAATTCTGGTACAATCGATTTGTATGTCCCGATTTAAATAACAACTTGAATGGACACCAACGGACGATAATACATTTGTTTCATTAGTTAAATAAGGCTAGAATTGGCCTTTCATTGAAAATTACATTTAGTTCAACACTTTAAATTGTGGTATATCTTAAAACAATTGCTGTATACCTATAGTAAGCTGTTTTTAATAGAAATAGAGTAATAAACAGACGAAATATTAACAAAAGGATACATGTATCAGACAGCTGTTGGTTGGAAATTTCAGGAAGAAAATTAAATAGAGTCGGAAAGTGTACGGGCTTATTGCTGAAAAAACAAAAACTATATTTAACTTAAAAAGTTTGTACATGTAGTCTACTTTTAAACAAATAGTAACATAGCATTCGGTGTTCTTTGCCTACCCATGAGGGCCTGGCTTAAATAATAGTATAATAACAGTAATAAATAGCTTAACAATTTTATTTGCAACATGTAACAAAAGATATGTTTCTGCCGACAACAATATTGTTCCATTTCATTTATACTAAACAAAAAATATTACTGCTTTTGAACTTCCTTTATATTAGGTACTTAACAGTTATACCTACAAATATATTATGCACGCATGTATTTTATATCATATGGGTTAATGCTTACGTCATCGCTGTGTTCCAACGCGAATTGGTCTCTACCCGGTCGCACTCGTCAGTGAACCAACAATGCCTAGCGATACTAGATAATTCATCTGTCGGAAGTTTTTAACTGCTCTGTCGACCTCGTGACGATTGTTGCTTAATGGCAATAAGCGGAACCGACTGCGCTAAGCGCCATCCACAGCACGGAAATTGACGTGAAATTTTTTCACTTGCCTCCATTTGCGTATTGAGCGTACATCGTAATGCTGAACTGTACAGATTGTGACTAAACTGTGTACTGGCTTAGGTCACGAATATGTATGTAACCGAGTCATGAGCACGAGCTTTGACTGTCTGACCGCCAGCGTACCGACTCCAGTTTGGCTATTCTGAAAAGATATTTATGCAGGTCATTATTTATTTATGAATGTATGAAAATTAAGATAACAACATAACTTTTAGAAGTGATTTTATTTAACTTCCAATAGCGTCGTACATGCTGCACGCTGTTTACGTTTACAATAATGTACAACAATTATATTTCATCATATTACATCACATCATCGTTTAAGGCCGCCATTAGACATAGGCTTCTTCTGAGGGGTTTTTCCCATTGTATTTATTGTTATAATGTTGTCATTTTGTTTTGCAGGTTATGGAGACGAAAAATATGATATACATTGTATCTGAATACGCGAGTAAAGGCGAAATTTTTGGTAAGTTTACACCTTTGTCACTCTTACTATCCTCCATTATGAACATACCTTTTTGTAATTAGAACAAGATATTTGTTACCTACTTGTTATTTTTTTATATTTTTCATACATTTCATATGCATTGAAATGCACGAAAAAATGCATACCTACTGCACGAAATAATACGAACTGGTTTATTTGATTCGATTGACCGTAACCCTTATATTATTTATCATTAGTTATGTTCATGAAAAAAAAAACTGCTCGTTTAATACATTTCCGCTGGTACTGGTTGATTTGAATTGGTCCATAATCTATGTATATCCTATTACACGCAGTTCACCTCAAATTATTGTATTTAAGTAGTCATAACAGTGTCTTAATATTTACAAAGTTACTAATTAATATTCTTTATCTGTCTGTTTACGTCCGGCATACATTTCCTGTTTAATTCTATATAATTATTTTATTATGACCAACTTAATTTATTGTGATCCCTAATAGAATGTAGATAAGACATTTAATTAGCCAGTAGACAGACCTACATGCTTATTTCCCTTGCTGTAATATACAATTACGTTACAGTCTAATAAATTTACGCAAGATTGGAAGGCCGTGGATTAAAAGTCAATGTTATATTAAATGTGTTTTAGATTTCGTAAAATATTATTCACATAGGTATTACGTTTTCACAAATTCGTTTAAAATAAATTTTATCAAGGGATTAAAACGGAAATTATTTCGTGTATATTTTATTTGTTCACCAGTAACATGTGTTTCTTAGATTCTTATTTAGTTATTTGGTTGAAATCAATTTGATATTTAGAACAAAAATACTAATACTAATTCTATTTATATGGAAAAAACAATGAAATATTTATTTACGATGTAAATAAAAGTGTTGTCAAAAAAATAAATAATGTAGCTGCATGTGTATGTAATCACAATATACATAGAATCTGTGGAATGAATTAAATAGAAATTATTGCAATTATCGCTTTATAAATAATTGCATACCCATTAACTATAAGTAGTAAAATTAATGTAGGCAACATAGAAGTCTGGTTTAATAGTGATTGTTGTGTTGTACACCAAGCCAAGTCCGGTTTGATGGTAGGTTTAAAAAAAAAAGATAATTAATTGTGCGTCTGTGGCAGGTGGACCCTCGTTACAGCTTTGTTATACTCCCAAATGACAATGTCTTTTAATATTTTAGCGTACACGATGGTACGGTAAATGTCTGTGACAAGCTTTTGCGGAAGTCATCGCTGTGTGTTATAGTTTAGTAGCGACTCCACGCTCACTATTGTATATGACCTAGTGCTAAGCTCATTGAGAGCATTAATTAACGAAACATTCAACCTTGAGTTACAGATGTAGTGTTGCAATGCCTTTAGCGTCTTTACAGTTAGTTACCGTCTACCTTGACCTGTATAATGCGTGTCTAAAAATTATGTCAAAATTGAAATGAATAATGATCAGGTATAATTACATAATCAATTGCGTATGTTGTTAAAATATTGTTGACTATTAAACTGACACATAAAACTATGAATGTATAATGAAATTAGTGAGCTGCGGTGGCTTAGTGACCTTAGCAATCGAATATTTGTGTTACAAAATCTCAATTTGCGTTTGTACTATCAACTTTTGTTCGTTTTAATTGCGCGATAAGAATCGTGACGTCATATCTAGAACGTTAATCAAAAAGCTATATTACCACGCAATCGATTAAGGACGTCCATGAGTTGTGGGTCGCTTGGTCGATGACGTAAACGGGGTTCACTGACGTCACTGCGCTCGTTTCTCCCGGGTCAGATGGAGGGGTTGGAGGGAAGGTGACTACATGCGACAAAAGAGCTATAAATACCTGTAACTGCATAAGCAGTTAGATTATTTTCCAATTGCATTATAAACTCTTATGACTTTGTAAATGTGTCATATGTTGGTAATCTATCTTATAAATAAATATGGACGGACCAACCCTTTCATACTTGTCATATTTAGTTTTGTTTCTATAAGATTTTTTTATCATATATTTTCGTGATATTGAAGAACGGTAAATATTAATTCCCTAAAGTGTTGGCAACAAAGCTAAATATTCTTAGAAAATCGTACTTTTAAAGACAAGACAATGTCTAGCTTTAAACATCTTATGGACATCTATCATCAGCAAATTACATTAAGAGAGCACTACAAAATTAACTCTCCTCTTTGTAATCAGCAAATAATTTAACTAAATCTGTTAACATTTATAATTAATTTTTCCCAATGACAATCAAAAACTAACCAATATAATAATAATAATAATTTAAATAACCTGACGCCGACATTCTAATGCTAATTTTTTTTTTTAAATTCATTTCATTTTATTGTGTATTTCTACACGAAAAAAAAAAACGTAAGATCACGCCTGTAATCCCCGAAGAGGTAGGCAGGGGAATGTAGAACGCTCCCACGTTTCATCATTTACGTGTACGTCCCACTATGGAATAAGTGGTGAGCTTATGGCCATAAACCGGGCACACAAATGTTCCTTAAATCTTACAAAACATTGGGAGGTTTCCGTTTCACATACGAGTACATATGTTAGGTGTGGAATTGAAAACTAAATTTATTCAGGGACCTTTTCAGTATTCGTAACGAACCCGCTTATGTAGATTTTTATCTGGCCTTTAAATATACTTTCTCCCCAATTTTATCGGCTGCATTAAGACTTATATACAGATTTCTCTATCTCTCTCTCGCTCTTTCTCACTCATTATTCCAAAGATTTCCATATTCCCAAAATGGCTGATTATAAGCGTTAGGAAGGAATCGGAAGAACTTAAGTCCCATGCAAATAAATTTATCTATATTTTTTTACGAAAGGTCATTAAAATGTTATCATTACTATATCATCACACCAGATGTCTTGAAGGATAAACAGAGAGGACCAAATACCGTATACTCGAAAATTGCGTTGTGTTAGATAAGTCACTAGTTTGGTCGATTTTTTTTAATGTTTCTCTTAAATGTAACGCGCCACCTGCACCAAATACACCTTGCGACGTTGACGTCTGTGTATGTAGCCGATGAATAATCTACTCGTACACCTGCACTGATGTCATTCTCTAACTAATTAATGAATGGTATGAACTTACTTGCCATTATAAAAGACGAAATGTTGCCAGCTACAGTTTTGTTCGTCTTATTTTATCCGGTACGTTCGCCGATTGAGTAATGGACTCGGAGCGATTATTTAAGCAGCATGTAAAAGATGCTTAAGAAATATGCAAAATGTAGTTCAGCTTATAAAAAGACAATAATAATTTATCAATAACACGTGCTAGAAACCAATTCATATGATCGGATAAAAGAAATTCGACCCTCAAACTCGCGATTACTTAAGAAATACGCAAAAGATACGTGAGAAATATGTAAAAGATAATCCAATTTTGTTTTAAGTTTGAAAAATATGTGAATAACGCACATTGGATGTCTTTGAACATTATTGAGCGGTTATTTTATCTATAAGCAGACAAAGGATGAAGGGGAGGGTGAATAGTATTAAATCGCTTGTTTACGACACTCGATAAGCTCCTTTGCGGTGACTCGATACGCTTAGCATGTAGATAGATTCGAAATTCAATCAGTGGTCGATACATCGATGATTCCTTGAATCGCAAAAAACAGGCGATACTCCTCAATTGGAACGTAATCTATACTAATATTATAAAGAGGAAAACTTAGTTTGTTTGTTTGGTTGTAATGAATAGGCTCAAAAACTACTGGACCGATTTTA
>DWFO01005156.1:0-10755 GCA_018246595.1 Mimoniades nurscia nurscia
GTAACCGGTGAAACGTGGGAGTGTTCTGCATTCCTCTGCCTACCTCTTCGGGGATTACAGGCGTGAAGTTACGTTATGTTACGTTACTAATATTTTAAAACATCAAAGCGCCACTCCGAGGATGTAATTAATGTTGATACAGGTATATATTATTCTAAATATATCAATGAAATGAGATAAGGATATCTTAATTAACTCAAGACAATATATAGGTACATATGTTGATTAAAAATATCTACTTGTATCCTTACATATTAGTCTACTATTAGAATTCTGATAAATACATTAATTTTTATTTACCTTTTCCGGCGATATACTGCGAATAACGAAAGGAAATAAAGAAATATTTATCTTCAATATATACATATATATTTAAACTTCATCATTCAATAGGTATATAACCTCAATATTACGAGCAAGTATGTTACATATAAATTACTAGTAATTAAATAAATATGTAAAAAAAAGTAAAGTTAGCATTCGAAACTTCGTTAAAATTTTATTCCTACATTGCATGCCATTCGTAGTAAGTAACAGCACATCTCAAAAAGAACTTTCTGGAGTCGAATTGTTTTGCCACGAAAGATATTATACCACGCAGCAGAGTAGCAACATATTATATTTTTGTGGATTCAAATATAATTGAATAACTTCATTTAGTCGACCATGCAAATTGAATATTATACTAAGGAAATAAGCCTGCTATGTACATATGTACATATATCTTACTGAATTACACATTTAAAAACGGCGTTCAGTGTGTTTATTAGGTACTATCTAATTTAGCTTGAATTTCACAACATCTCGAAAGAAACAAAAAAGCAGCAAGAAAATTCACTCTTAACGTATTTATATTCAATAGAAAATAATGTTTACGACATTATCAGTACATATAGAACAATGTGATGACATAAATATTAAGTAAATTAATTTGCTTACATCGACTCTTATTTAACATTATTGATTAATATTTTCCATTCATACTTTCTCTCTATAACAGTTTTATAAAAATTAAAACGTAAAACCGATGCCCATAACAAAATAAGTCACACAGTAAGTACTCCATGGATACATAATTATAATGACATATTACGAACATACGGATAAGTAAGAATCCATGCACGAGTAGCATAACATGGAAGTATATTTTAGTTTATGTTATTAATGAAATTATTAATTAACATTCAAGTGATTTGGTGAACTTGAATATATGTCCTATATGTCCTATATGTCCTATATGTCCTATATATCCTATATGTCCTATATGTCCTGTTTTTAAGTGCACACACAATATCACTATGGCGTATGCGTTGTTGCTGCGTGGATAAAAAAGATTGCTAGTTTATTTTTTGTCACCCCGGACTTTACCCGGAACAACACTATGACTATCCCCATTAAGTCATCTCATTAAAGTGGTTAACACTCTGATGCTTTATCGGTAGCTCGTGAAAAAACGAACCCGGATTGAAATAGCGACTCTCTTCGTGTGCAATTCGTTCCGATTGTAAACATGGGGTTCGATACTTACGTATTAATAATATACGAATTTAAGTAGATTTCGTCTGTATATGGAGATTCGGTCTATTATTAATTAGACCATTAGACCTTCTATGATCATTGTTGTCCATATTTATATTGAAAAGCTTGTAAATTGTTGTAATTTTTCTAAATTTTGACAATAAGAGAAAGGATTCAGATAACCTTTTTTAATCACCCTAAAGCTTTTGACAATGATCTAGACTCCCTGTAGAACATAGTTCGGATTGCTGTCGGAAGCTGCAAAGAGATGTTCTCCCGAGTTACTTGAATGGTTACTCTCAAATAATCGTAATAGATATATACATCACCGAGGAAACGTGCCACAAGGTAGTATCCTTGGACCTATACTGTTTCTTATACATACATATGTACGGAAGAACGAACATTCTAGGATTACCCTGAATTTATTGGTTTGTTTTCCGAACAACGAATTGACCACCTTTTTTGTGTAAAGTAAAATCATAGACAATTGTTATCAATGTTTCTTTGATTCAAAATTTCTTTCGTCCTTATTATTATTATTAAATGTATCGACAACAGTTACAGACTTTGATAATGCTGCGTATTAAATGTTTAGATACATTTAAGCACGGACTCGGCCATTACGAAAAGGACATTTAAATTTTCGCAAGCTGTTTATTAGTGGCCATAAAATGTCCGACTTCTGTTCGAGCCACTTCTTTCACAAGGGAGCCGACTTGTTTTGTTTACCGTTAACAGATAAATGTTAAAAACAAAAGCTCGTGTTAACTTTCACTAGGTTATATATGACGCAATAAATTGCCGTATTGTCGGTCATCGAGCAGTTTTAAAGGCTGTTTTCCAGACCTTTGTTCTCATTTTGACTGTAATAGATTTTGAACCGCTCCGAGGAGGTCTATAAAGCTGTCCTACAAAAACTAACGTGCGACTGCTTAAGACATTTCAGCTAAATTGTCACATTGTGGGGTAGAACATCTGCCGTTAGGGTTGCTACTATGTAAAATAAATTACTAAAGTTTTAATAAGAAAAAATTAAAAAATAAAATTATATCTTTATAAGCAATTTTTATAATGCATATTGAGTGTTAACATGTAATTACTAGAACATTTGTATTCTGTGCAAATTTAAACGCTTTATATGTTATAAATAAAAAACACAATTCAACCGTTTTTAATCATTGAAATTTTGCAATCAATGGACATCATCATCGACTCTTAATTATCCACCGTTGGACGCAAGTGTCCTCATAATAAAAGAGGTTAAAACCACAGTACGTAGAACGTAGTGTGTGGACGGGGTAATAAAATATCAATAAGAAACATGTGATGCATTTATACAAATATATAAACTAGACCTTAAAAGAGGTAGGGCAGAGGAATGTATAACACTCCCACGTTTCGTCAGTTACGTTTACGTCCCACTATAGAATAGGTGGTGAGTCTATTGCCATACACCGGGCGCATATCCAAGCACTATCACAATCTCCGAAGAGTTATGCAAAAGAACGTGGTACACACCCACGCTGTACCACTTTAATTATGAAAACTTTCATTCGTATAATATCAAGACGTTCAATAGTTTCTATATATAAATATACACGAACGTATATGTTAGTGGGCAGCCCTATCGGCTCTACAAACGAAACACGCATAATATTCGCCGTTCGGACGCAACACAATATAGTTTTAACAAGTGGACGCCGTGAAATTGCGTTTGGCTACGGTATCAATAGAGGTATCATTGCATTTTATATTTGACAAATTGCATGTCAACAATACGCCCCTTTCCGGTACAGACGCAAGCTCAGACACGTATAAGACGACACATAACGAGTCTCTACATCTCTACTAGAAACAGAGATATAGAGACACATTACATTGATATAACGAAAATTATGTATTCGTTACGGTATTTTATATATAAAAAACTAACACAAAAAGCTACACTAATGGCATATGGTCATCGTTTACTATAAGTATTGGTCACATATTAGGGGCTACCAATATGTTGGCGGCCTTGAATGAAATGATTTCATTTTATGATGAAATATGTTTTTTTAATACACATATTGTGAACTAGTCGGGGCATTCCGAAAACACAAACGTAATTCAAGCCGGTTTAATACATAATAATATAATAAACCTTAACAAAATCGTATTTGTAGACAGTTGACAGACATTTTTTACTATTTTCTTATAGTTTTGACATAAACATTAATAAAACGGAGACGAGCAAAGACCAGTTATTAAAGTGTAAGAATGAACAAGTATTCACTAACACTACGTCTACTAGAGCGACAATCGTAACATAAGAAGTTATTTACGATATCTCGCGATCTTAACTAAAAGCCCAATGACTCATTAGTGTTGGCGGAATTAGTCTGTGTGGAAGTTTACATATGAACAGGTATGACGCTACTGCTAGTTGCATTTACTACTAAAAGCCCATATATATATTCTAGTCACAGGAGATTTACAAAGTTTAACATACATTGCGGATAAATACAACTGGTGTTTATGTCGGCACAATTGGAACGAGTAATGTATATACCACTATCAAATAATGATTGTTCGTTTAACAATAATTTTATTGTTATTACATTCCGTGACGTCAAACTAGAATTGCTGATACAAATTAACTTTTGAATGCGCTTATATTGGAGGTGTGGAAATTACAATTCTATTATGGAAAATGCCGTTTAAAATGTTTCCTATGGCTATAGAGGTTACTTATTCAGTAAATAAACCATTAATGTGTTTTTACATTGTAATAAATGAAATGGAAAGTTATTTTATAAAGTTACCGGCCCGTTGGTTTATTGAGTAGGTAACGACTAGATACATGCTAAGCCGGAAGTCGCTGGTTCGATTTCCATCCAGTACAAATATTCAGCTGTATTTTAGTGTGCATTGATGTTATATATACTAGTATGTATTTGAATATTATTCCACTTTTATTGAAGAAAAACGTCACTTTATTGAGAAAATATAAAAATTACCCAACCAATTATTGTAGAATTTAAACAATGCTTGTCTTGTAACACGCTGTATACCGTGCCCATATGCGTGCCCGATGTATATGGCAATAGGCTCACTATCTATTCCATGTTGGGACGTAAATGTAACTGGTGAAACGTGAGAGTATACTGCACTACTCTGCCTACCTTTTCGGCGCTTACAAACATGAGCGCTTAACATAATTCATTTATGTAATAAAATTTATGTAGTATAGATATATAATACCCTTTATATGTTTTATATAAGTGTATGTTTGTTCACATTGTATTATCATTATATAGGTACCTACCGAGTAACGGACTCTTAAGAATCTTTTTTTAATTACTTATTGTAGCTGTCTTAAAATATTGTTTACATATATATTCTTTAATTTTTTTATTTCGCGCTGTTTTTCGGAATATGTTGCGGAGCAATCTTTTTCCAAAGTTGGTAACGCATATAAATGCGATCAATGACCTCATTTACACGGTAATCGTGCAATAGTGACATTAACAAATTGTGTTACTAAAGATTGTGTTACTTCACAAAGATGAAAACAGAAATCAAGGTAAATTAATGAAATTCAAGAGCCAGTGAAAGATGAACGCTGAAATTGAAAAAGGCACGTATATTTTGTGCTTGTCGCTATCTGCGACTTATAACGTTAACAAATCTAAATAACAACTACTCAACCTTCAATATATTGACTTTCCACAATTGACTTCAAAAAATACTCTTAGTAACCCGTCTTCTTATTCCTCGTTGCAGGCTAATTGCGTACCAAAGTACATCAAAATTTGTTCGTCGATTTCGACGGAAAAATGTTACAGAAAAAACGTCAGTCAGACGAACTTAAGGACAGACAAAGTAACTATCACATTTAAAGTATTCAATAGCGAAAGGTGTAATGTTAAATAAAAACTCTTAAGCGTGCTTAATGGATTCAATACACTTTGAAATATTTACCTTTGTTTGATTCGAAATAAACTCCTCTGACATTTAGGAGATAGAAAAACACGAATGGAATATGACTGAAGAATCCATTAAAAGAGAAATCTCACTTGGGGTATCCATGTAGGTATGTATGGACAAAGATAAACGTACCGCTATTAAACAAGATATAATAGCATAATTTCGTTTGATTTGACATGCCGAAACAATTTAATCATTATCTCGGTTGGAAAATTAGGTGTGATAGATGCGTTCAATATTGACTTTAATTCGTATGTGCATAGAGTAGGGAATCAAATGGGGACTTCAAGGATCATAAGTCTTGTGGGCTAGGGAAAGGTATGGCGGAGGAATTGGCGGTATTCGCCAACGACCGCGGCCGAGCGGCATAGCGAGCCGACGGAGCCGGCCGACTGGGTGGGCAGGCCGCGGCGGTCGGCGGTTGGCCCCTCGGATCTCTTTTTGTTTCCCATTTTCGAATTTAAAACATCGAGCCCCGCAAAATCACGATTCGCGTTCGAAATATCATCTGCAGCTCGCGCGAATCGCACGCGATCAGATGCAATACGCCATCGCAGCTAGATCACGCGATTCGTAAACTACATTTCATTACTATCCATACACAAAACTTACATACGTATTATTCAATACATTTTCACCGCTATCACGTTTTCGGGTCAGATAACACGATAATTGTTACAATGTTGACGACGGGCGCAATTAACAAGCGGGGAAAACATATGAGCGCACAATTAAAACATTACTCCTTCGAAGCGAAATTATGTGGTAATTAGCTTGGCAATAATTAAAACCGAAGGACATTATAGTGGTAAAAACTCGAGTGGGAAGTGATTTTTTTCTTTCAGCGGCACAGATACGACTGTCTGTGAAGACACAGAGAGAGAAATTATACGCTTTGACACATGCGACTAATGTTTTTGTAATATAAACAGCCCTCTATAAATATATATTTATATACGACGACGACGATGACTTTCCCATTGTTTATGCCTTAACAAAAATTAGCACACTTTCAAAGCTAATATTAAATTGTTTAGATTTTGTTCTTACATTATTTTCATATACTTAGGTAGGTAGGTATTATCGTAACGATTCCTGCAATTTGAAAATACTGTCTCCCTTTCCTTTGTGAATTAATAAACTATATTATTAACGCACGACACAAACGCTTCAAAAAACATTGTTACTAATATCTTTACGCCATGCTTTAAACGTGGTAGGTAGAGAGCAGGGAACGCCAAATATCATCAACCTCAAGACTTGGCTTGACTTAGTCATCCTTTAAAATACGATAATAATTGTTAATATACCATAATATTATAAAAAAATTCTAGTGTTCTTTTGGCAAGTTTAAAGATATTCCACATGTTTTAATTCTTGCAGAACAAAGAGGATATATACATATATGTATGTGCATGTGTAATGTGTACGCATGCGTATCTTATCATGCATACAAGCAAAAGTAAATACATAGATATTTATATACAAATAACGCAATAAGAGTAACCGCCCACAACGTTGAATAAATCCATGACATCTCAATTACGTGAATCACGCCTGTAATTTTCGAAGATGTAGGCAGAGGAATGTAGAACACTCCCACGTTTCACGAGTTACGTTTTACGTCCCACTATGGAATAAGTGGTGAGCCCATTGCCATCTTCTTCTTCTTCTACTTCGTGTCGATAGCTGATCTGATCAGCCATCGTGGTGAAAGGATTAGTCGCAATGTCCAGAGTACGCCGGGCAATGTATGTTCGTACTTAAACAGACATAGTCACCGCTAGGGGAGGCTCGCCTATTGCCATACACCGGGCACACATCCATACTCCGAGGTACCTACCACCAGAAAATGTAATGTAGAAAAATGTAGTAGTGCCCAACCCGAGAATGGAACCCGGGACGTCCAGATAGCAGCAGCACTTGCAATCAACGCGACCAACGAGGCAGTCAATTGAAATGTAAATACTTTTAAATACCTCTTATACGTTACATCACACTAACGTTCAAATTTCAAAATATTATCTGAAAGGAATTTGCTCATGATGTACACAGGTTTAATAAACCAGGTTATATGGGAAAAACGCGAACCCTCTAAGGCTACATTAGTCTGTGCGGCGGCAGGATAACTGTGTGAAAAATCCCATTGAGAGCATTGGATGATGTCTTGTTGTCATTAATGAAACGGTACACGAGAACAGGATAATGAACCGCACGATGTATGTATGTACATATGTGTATGAACATGCGCCAACGCGTAGGTACATGAGCGTGCGAGAGATGTGACTATCGAATTGAGAAATTTATACAAGCTACTAAATTTTCTAATTTAGATCTTCTAGTAGTGGCTCGGAGTCTGGATATGTGGCCGGTATATGGCAATAGGCTCATCACCTGTTCCATCGTGGGACTTAAAAGTAACTGGTGAAACGTGGGAGTGTTCTACATTCCTCTGTCTACCTCTTCGGGATTTACAGGCGTGATGTTACTTTATACAAAGCTAAATTATTAATTGTAACGCAAGACGCGCTCAATATCAGTGGAGTGGCGGTGTACGCAGTGACTGGCAGCGGTTGGTTGCGAAGTGCTGAACACCGTGCTTAGTGGCATGGGGTTGGAGAAGCCGAAGTCCAACAGTGGCGAGGAATAGATTGATGTTGATAATATTAGCATATAATAAACATGACAAAGTGGAAAAATTTAAACTATGTATTTGGCGCATACATTCTTATAACATTAACATAAAATTACATAAAAAAAAATTGAGTAGGTAACAAAATTGATATGTTTCTGACCAAATGTACCTACGTAAATATTTTTTGTATATTATGGAACCATTGGTTGTTTAAATAAATAAAAGTATTTAATTTAGATTAGTTTTAAATTGCTATAATATCTACATCATAGCAATTTAAACTCCTGTACTATGTGAGCTTCTTGAAGACATAGAATCGCAACTGGAAGGATTTTCAGGACCAGTTTAATTGAATGCCCTGTGCAGATTTGATTATTAATGATGATTCTGCGATATGATTGTAATATATCTAAATTAGAGAAAATTAATAATTCCTTAAGGCATCGTGTAAGAAGGTAACAAAAAAAGTCTATCTAATATCAATATTGTTTGGAATTTTTCGAAGTGTACGCGATGTTCACCCCGAGAGGGACTTAACTGTTAAATACCATTTTTGGAAAATAAAGCTTATTCATGATTTTTGTAAATATGTAATGATTGTCCAGATTAGCGCACCAAATAACCAGTGATCGAAATATCTTTATTAAATACTCTTTAAACGAATAAATATATAATTATATATTAATATATAAATATATGATTATATATAGAGGAGGAGAATGTAATAATTATTATACCTGAAGAATGTCCAGAACGCGTTCGCACTGATGAAACCATTCGATTAACATGACGCCAGAACAAGAGCCGCCTTTCTCACTTCACACTGCGTCACACCATTGATTAACAACAACGATTTACAATACATAATAATGAACCATAATCTCACGTAAAAAAATAATTTCCTCAAAAATAGAAGCACGAAAAATATTAAAAATACCAAAATCAAATTTCGCACGAACACAAACTTTGTGATTGATAGCACTAAGTCAGATGTGCGTCATAATGACAAAAGTCAGGCACCATAGATAAAATCTAGACGGTATCCGGTTCCTAGTGACGATTTAAAAATAAAAAACCGTCTATTAATGTGTAAACACTAGGAATAAAAAATGTAATTATCTTATATTAATACTCATATGTATAATTAATATGCGGAGGCAATAAGGAGCATTCTTTTTCACATCCCACAGCTGGGCGCGGTCATATCGAAATAGCTGGTGACTTACAGTCATTTATAGTTTTGCTCCACAAAAATATTTCAAAACAATCAAATTCAACAAAAAATATGAAATTAATGATAACCCTAGAGGCAATCCCTACAGATCAGATCTAATTCATACTGAGCGACCTAATAAAAAAGTATTGATTGTGAAGGAGCCAAATTGGGTTAGGTTGTTTTAGCTACATCCAATTACAAAAACGAACTAAATTGGGATAAAATAGTTTAGCTACATCCAAATAAAATTAATTCGTTAGACATACCCTCATAAAAATTATTCGGAAATGAACACTCATAAAATAACATTATTTTTACATTTCCCACTGCCGTGATTTGTTTCCATGTTCGGGATAAATAAAAAAAAACTGAATGTTTTATACAAAATAAATAAATGAATACTATACATACGGCTTGTGTGGAAATTAAAAACATCCTTTTAAATATGCAACTGACCTCACTGAATCCACCGGCGTTACTTCCAACTGGATCTGTAACAATAATTTAGCATTTCAAACTTGGAACAATAACTTGTACACAAAAACGCGATGCAGCTTAAATGCAGACAATTTAATAGATATTATTTTCAAAGAGATTTGCAAACGAAACTAATGATTAGAACGAGTTTGATAATTTAGTATTTAGCTGCGATGGTTGCGCCCGCGGCCGGTAAAGTGTTCGTGACCTAGATACTTTTGGGCTTCACCAACTAAACACAGTCCTTGTTGGAACTGTTTCTGTCAAAGGATAATCGGGGAAAAATGGTATCAAAGTGGTATTATTAGGGGCGTAATTTGTCCGAATGCATCACGTGCCGCAAGCCAGAAGGCGGCCGGTGTGGCAAAATTACAACCTGTCATATCGCAGACACGATTATGACGATCACGTGAAGGTCAGGATATTCTGATGGATAGATTACGCAGCAACAATGTGATATGAATGCACGCACTCAACTATTGTTTCGGTACATTTGTAATATTCATAATAGGTACCTTAAATAATGAATTGATTATGTAATTGTTACATTATCCACCATTAAGTAATTAAGCATGCATCTTATAGATATCACGTAGGATCAGCGTACCATCACGCCTGTAATGTCCGAAGAGGTAAGCAGAGGAGTGTAGTAGGCTCCCACGTTTCAACGGTAACATTTACGTCCTAATATGGTATATGGTATAGGGGTGACCCTATTGCCACACACTGGGCACAAATTTAGACTCCGAAACACTATTTTCACCAATTTCAACTGAAACATCCTGGGAATTGAACCCCGGACCGCTCGATTACAACTACTTGACCCACGAGGCAGTCTTTGGTCAAGTGGCTTAGGCAGTATTATTTCCAATAGGATTCCTTGAATATCTGATGGGATATCGGATATGCTGGCAAGTTTTGCTTAGATGTCGTAAAC
>DWFO01005157.1:0-10755 GCA_018246595.1 Mimoniades nurscia nurscia
TCTGGGTATGTGCCCGGTGTAGGGCAATAGGCTAACCACCTACTCCATAGTGGGACGTAAACGTAACTGGTGAAACGTGGGAGTTTTCTACATTCGTCTGCCTACCTCTTCAGGGATTACAGGCGTGATGTTACTTGATGTTCTCTACCTGCCGCGTAAAGGACCTAACCGGACAATGACAATCGATAGATAATAATAACTGCTGTTAACGCGAATATAATTTGAACGTAGCTAAAGCGAAAATTTCCAGCCAGCAAAATGTCGGAACGCAAATTGTTACTTTACTCCATCGCGACAGGGTATCATAACTGTGATCAAAGGCCCACGTTAATAAGGAGTTTAATTATCTCTGAACGTATCTATAAAATAACACGTGGCCTTGAATGGACCGGGCGAGGTGAAACGAGTTTGAGAAAAAAACGACGTACGCAGAACCGTACATTCGTCGATGCGTACGACTTAGGGATACAAAAAAAAGGAAGAATCGGTACACAGGTGCATGATCGCGGAGGAAACGACAGGTGAATGGAATTAACACGCCCGTATAATGCACATACATAGTACAATACACTTAGACTCGCGACAATATCCTGTCTCGGAGACGGGGGAATAATTTAACGTTAAACGAACATTGGCACGGCGCACCAACCCGCATTTGGCCAGCGTGGCATGCTATGACAGTGGCACAGAGGAATGATAAAAGGATTGAACGTAATGATAGCGATCGAAGATGATATAATTAAAAAGCAATGTATAAAATCTTCACTTTTAACACAGTTTCAAATTAAGACAGCAACATTTTGTTTTTACTTTATTATGCACTATTGAATAAGTACAACAAAAAATACACCTAGTGCCTAGTAACGTTATCCAAAAGCGAAACATTTTGATCGACAGTATTGAAAGCACCAAACTGATTGTCACACTAAAGAATACATATGTTCTTGTTCAATTTACACAACGTGGAGACATCGCTCAAATTCTTTATCAATAAGCCATTCTGATTCTCTTTACGTGGATTAATAACATAAAACGTAGAAACTTTAAATGTCTGAGTATTAATAACATTGACAATAAGTCACAAAAAAATATATAAAAAGAAACAAGACATTACCTTTAAACGACGTACAGGTGCAAAATACAATATAGAATGTACACTCTTATCAACGGAACAGGAAAGAGCCGTGCAAGCCATACAGATGGTCGCGTGAGACTGACCGCTTTGTGGGATCTCCCCTGCCCCCCGCGCGCGCTGCACTTAATGGCGACAGAGGGGAACAGCAGCAGATTCGAAGGATCACAGCGCACGGCTGCGTTTCACGTTAACGCAACGTAAGGTAGGGCAGGTGTCCGTGACTGGGCCACGTCTACCTGCTTTTTGTAAAGAACTTACCTGCGACCCTGCCCTTACAAATTAATCGGTCGAAGCCACCGGACTACGGAGTGGATAAGTTTGGAATTTTCGTGCGTTGGTCATTAATATTGGACGAGGGGACGCACATTAGCATATCAGATGGACGCCGCTCAGTATGTTCTCGGAATAAATCAGGTGATATTAATATGCCACGATAAAATGAATATCATGTATCATTCATAATATAAAAAATCCTTAGGAATATCAAAGCATGTTTGACGGTGTCATATCAGTGTTATATCCCAACACATATTGCAGGTTATCTTGGCGGTCGTGTTCAAACTTCAGCTTGAGAGAAATTGCATTATCTCATCCCAATCACTTTATATATAATCCAACTCTGCATTCATATACTAACAAAATATTTATATATCATCAAGATTTATTTGATTCAAATTGAAAATACAAGAACGGCAGCATTTTATGGCCTCATCAAATCGTAATGTTCTATTTTAAAAATCGAACCCACATTTTATCGTAAGTACTTGAACACAAAACCTTTGTTACGACATTCCGCTTAACCGCCTACATCTAACGCTGCCATCGCTGTGAACCCCTTGGTTGCTTCACGAGCCATTGGTTCCGCTAACCGGTGAAATCAGCCCAAGTTCACATTAAGACTGTGTGAACAGAGTCGCGATTATACCTATATGTGTACAATTAAGTAATTTTACTAGACATTCGCGTAGGAAGTGAGTGATGAATTTAGAAGTAGTTCCGGTCTGTAAGGGTTGAGATATTCGGCACTCGGTCTCTACTCTCTGTCCACCTCGTTACAGACGTAGCGTGACAATCATGATAATAATACAATTTATTCAATTTCATTTGTATTTATAATATATTTAATTTTATGTAGGTGCATATATTATCTACAATTTATCTATTAGTGATGTCTTTGTTAATTTCTTATACACAATATCATTGTATATTTTTATCGAACACATTAAAATTATATGTGTATGGACACAGTTCTTATTTTAATGCGTGATGTTTCAAAAACTTGTTGTAACAATGACGTATACGAATAATGCAATTTTTGTCAGTGTTATTACGAAAAACAATGGTATTTGCACCAAAATGGAATGATTCTTAACTTTATTAGGTAGGTGAGTGATGAGCAGGGAGTGAAAAATTGTCTATCCTTACAGATAATTAACCCTTAGGCCTTTCATACTGAGAGGAGACCCATGTTCCATCAGCGGAACGATAACAAGGGTCGAAAAACACCCTCCCTTACACACCTGCCTTGCTTCTTCTACATTCATCATTACGTTTTACAGGCCTCTCACTGCCCCATCAACCACATATCAGTATTAAGTCCATAATTAAAATAACCTATAATCGATTGATAACATAATTTACTAGTAACGTGGAACATTTGTCTCGTATCCGTATACGTACATGCCAAGGTAATCTAGATTAATGCTAAAACAGGCTGGTAGCTGGTAAAAAAACCATCTGATGTAAAACCGAAATTAATCTAGGTATCAGTTTATTGGTATTTGTTGATAATTGATGGATTAAGACGTAATGTGTGCTAACATCGTGCATATAGGCGCCAGTTCTTAGAATAATTTATTCACAATCTATACGTAACAGTCACACGAATGACGTCAGCATTATTAAGACTTAAACGTTGGCTTTGCTGCTTTAAGTATGAGGTATATACATACATGTAGGTTCTATTTATATTAAATATTAATTGTTATCTGTAATCACGTTTACACTCGTAGTAGTAAGAGACTTTTACCGCCAAAAAAACGAACTCATATCTTGACACAAATCAACACCACACAAATTTCACCTGAAACTTCACGTGGTAACAAACCTTTCCAAAAACGGTTTGTATTATGGCCATATCACTTGACAACTATTTTTTTAATTCCCTTGCTATTTTATTAAAACATACCTATAATCATATAAAAGTGCAGACTCTTGAAGTATTATGATGCGTATTGTAACACATTTTTCCCATGACTTATATAATCACCTTTGCATATAACGAAACATCCAATAAACATAGATACCAGGATATAATTAATACGACAAAAGTCAACAAATATAGAAAGTGGCGTAATATATTATAACAAATTGATTACATTGTGAAACAAAACAAAAATGTGTAAAAAGGGCTTAAGGACAGTATACATTTTAAGTACAGACTGAAATTACCACCTACATTTTATAATGTTCACTTCAAAATACGACAGACAACATTTTAAGTATATAGGAGTATTATTTTTCTTTTAATAAAAGGCGCAATAAAATTTTACAGATAAAAAATAGCACTTAAGTTGTCTATTCACTCCACAGATAATATTAAATCTCGGCTGTTGTCTGGAACAATTGAGACGCTAATAATAAAGGCTTTATCTTTACTCTTCGAGAGGTGTCTCGAGCTTTTAATATTGTCCTTGTTTAAAATTTTAAATCCACTCTAAGCTCGAAGCTTTGTGAGACGTAAGCACTTAAAAAAAGCTTTAAAACCGAATGTCCAGGTAGCGGAGACGTTAGTTTAAAGTTCTAAGAAAGCACTGATCGTAAATAATGGTTCCTTGAGGTGTTCGCTTCACAATTACCTTCCATATTCCGTTACAACTTCGAGTGTATTTGACACTGACAATGAGTTTAAGAATAAACGCTTTTAAAATTATCACTAAAAGACATTCACTTTATACTTGTTGCTAAGCTTAATAATTGAAAAGAAAAACGAATTAAAAATCTATTTTAGGGCATTAATAATGATGGCAAAATGACGACTAAATGAAAAATAGAATTATTTATTTTATATACATCATAAAGTACATTACCACAATAGACGAAAGAAAGTAGATATTAACTAAGCAACTTGAATAATTCTCCATTAAAATCCTCTCGCTAATAATTCTAAATGGTATTCAATTTTATTTATTTTATATTCTAATAAACACTATGCGTAAAATTAAAAATAACTTAGTCATACTGCGATGAAGGATTGATTAATTGATGAAGATGACCGTCACCTAAAATCAATCTATGACTGGGGCATTTGCAGCATCACAAATCTGATTGACGAATTCATACAGCTGTTTAATACAAAGATTGCATTAATATATCGTCAGTTATTAATGAGTGCAAAAACAATAATCGATGAAACGTACATAGTTTTAATTGAACACTCGCTGATACAGTATTGTAGGTCTTATTTCAACAGAAATAGCTGCTAAAAGTGCGTGACGTGAGCGGCTGATGAGCGTGCGAACGACCTACTCGATCCCGTCGCAGATATGGCTATATTCAGACAGTCACTCGGTATACGATCGTGATCATACTTCTAATGCACCCCATTATGAGGACCGAGCGAGGGACACCATGAGTCCCGTTGTTCTGAAGACAGGGCGCAACGAATTCAAAACTATCGGGTAATATCAATTAATATTGTGTTGGTTCATAAAAAAAAACTAAAAAAGGTAAAACCCTTTTTGGAATTATTATAACCTCACAGCTGAGATAATTTAATAAAAAAGTTCATCATACTGGCTTTTAAATAGATAAATTTGATTTTTTAAAATAAATGACCATTGTGGATTACAATTTAAAAAACATGGAGACGACCTGAAAAAGTAATGTCTAACATAAAACGATTTCTTTCCTAAATTATATCTTGCAAAACACATTTGAATACCAAACAACGTGACGACTTTATTACATTTGTAACAACCATTAAATTTAAAACATTAATAGTGTTTTTTTTGCATACGAAAAATAAAAATTTCCATGCAGGAAGCGTGCGTGTATACAAATAGCGTCTGGTGTAGATTTTTTCTTATACAATTTGGGCAATAAGCTAACGAAACGATGCACAGGTTGTACGGGCAGTGAACGTTCCGGCGGCCGCTTCGTCGGTTTCACACGAGAAATTCACGGTCAGTGGCTATGTAAATGGAGACGTACTAATTCTTAGGGAGACGAAAATAATTCTAGTACATTGAACCGCCAGACTCACTGCAAGTTCATTTCTATTTGTTTCCATTTATAATTTTCTTTCGCTATTCCACTTTTGAATTGAAGCGTAAACTTTGCTACATGTTCATTTCTACTTGTTCCTATTTCAAATTTATACGGTGTTCTATTTTTGTACAGTTTAAAAACAAACAATTGAAAACGTATTATGAAATGGATACAATATTACTAACACAATGATGTAATAAAGCAAATATCAAACCGAATTTATTTTGTTTCGACGGATAATATAAACGAAAACTTTTTATAATTCCGCATTTATTCGAATACAGTACACTTGCCAGTATCACTATGACGAAATTTGAACACCAGGTTTAATAAAACCCCTGTAACGAATAAAATTGGTGACGCTTTCACGCAACACCCGAGACCCTGTGAGGTGAATTGGCAACACATTTTAGAAATGCAGCTAACGACATTCCGTTCCACATAAATATAATGCGTTGTGTGGGTAAAATAAATGTTGCCACAGCTATAAAACTATATACTTTTTGTGCGCATAATGTACAATATTGCAAATGACAAACGACGTCGCATTCATCATCCACTGTGAGAAAATGACAACACGTAGATATTCTATACTACATTATATAAATAAAACATCCATTATTACTATATTATAAAATCCTCTTATTGGTATGTTAGAAGAGATGTCTATACAGAATAAGCTTTAACTAATTTTATATTACGGAGAATTGTTTCGATTATCTTATTCTTATGTAAATAAAAAAAACCCAAGTTGAACGATAATGAAATACCTACGACAATTTTTAACATGGCTCGATCCTGTCCTACTTGCTCGTCGAAATAAAAATATACAACAAAAATATACATGCATTTATAAAAAAGTGTCGAAAAATTTTAAACCGAACATGGTCACCAGACGAATTGTTTGATTTTTCCAGCAACATTCTTCGACGAGTGGATTCACACGGACACTCATACACATTCACGGTCAGTGAGTATGTAAATACACATAGATTTGAATGCTAACACACACGAAGCCACCGCCCGACCCCCAAGAATATTATTACTCAGTTCAAACAATGGCGTAACGGGACATTGCCTTTTTTTCCTTCGTTTCGAGATTATCATTTTTATCTTTGATCTCGACGAATGTTAATTTCTAAACTCCGTACACTTGTTTCGATGAGAAATCACCAATTAATGGAGGCATAGCGCTGAACAGGTTGCCGCCTCCGTAACAATTGTACAACTCCGTAACAAGTTTACATTAAAACATTCGCCTCGACGTTACAGACATTGTTACGAAATAATTATATTTACTTTATTATTTTAAATATTAATACATGAGTGAGCGTGTTTGTTAGAAGCTTGGAGAAATCCTTAGCCTCTGTCTACCACACCGAGGAATATACCCGACATTATGTATGTAAGTTCATAATTATTGAGAGCTTTAACTATTAAATAAACATCATTGTTATTATTTCAGATGGTGGCATGTAACATTAGAATATTTTTACTTTTTAATAAACGAAGAATCTTACAATATGTTTGTTTTTTAATCACGAAATGCAAAATACAATATATTTATTTTTTCTACTGTAAGGAATTTCAATAAAATGGCGAATATATTGGAATCTATTACTTGATGACGACACGCAGGTATTCCTAATAACCTGTTCATATAGCAAAATGAAAACGTTATTACCATATTTCTTACCTATAAGTAAACATAAGCTTAATCAAATATTCAACAAATTGTGTCTTTTTAATTTTAACATAAATCTCTCACAAAATCCGTTAAACAATCAAGCAAACCCATAGCCAAGCACTACCGTATACTCACTTCATAAAAATACTTTATATCGAAATCAAAAACAGATAATTATACAATTATTATTATTAAATACATAGGTACATATTAATTACGCATACAAAATGATGCTACGGTATTTTCGCGCCAACACTCACACATGAATATCCTTAGCTTGTCCTTAATATTAGTACTTTAAAACCGCCAATTTACTTAAATTAAAACAATGTAAAAATTGCTTAGAATGTATTGACATTTTTTCTTAAACAAATGAGTTTGGTTAGATCTTAATCTTGAACAGCTACACCGAAAGAACATACGCATGTTAAGCCTGTACATTATTTAACGTACATAGATATTTGTAGATGTATATAAACTCACGAAACGTTTAACAGTAGACACGACGGACTTTATAAATAGGCATTACGAATGAAATGTGTCATAAGACACTTATAATTAAGGTTAGCGAAAAGTCTCATATTATCCGTAGTATGACAGATTGAGGATAATCTTATGCTTAACCACAGATAGGACTACAAGTGTTTGCTTATAATAATACATTGAAGTTGTAATTTATTTAAAAAGTCACACCAACTTAGTAACACTTGGTAATGCTTTAATATCAACCCGTGATCCACAGATATAGGAAAATATTAAAATATCCGACGCGTATAAAGAAAGTAATTAATATAGAATAAATACAACAGTTCTGTTAGGAAACAGTATTTAGCATACGAGTACGTTGCTCTCTGCCAACCCCGTAACGGAGTTAGCGTGTAAGTATAACAACAAAATGTTAAATTATCAATTCATTTAATATCTATCTTCGGCATGAGCATGCGAAAGATGTCTCTGTATTTGAGGAAAGACAGGCGTGAATTAAACCGGTACATAATTTAATCAATCTTGTATTGACCATTGTATTGAATTTTTAGTGTAGATTAAACTGCAATTACACCTGATACACTACGAATGTACTAAATGTCAGGTCAATTACAATGTACGTCATTTGGCTGCATTTATTGAGGCTGCCTTTTGCTAAGATTTAATTTTACTTCTATGTATTTATGTCATCATATGATTTTGAATCCAATTTTAAATTTCATAACACAATATTCTTACAGTTATCATTGTACCTAGTTATTGGGATCCTATTATGATACTGGGATTAACCACTGTAAGCCAATGTAAGTCACAGCGGATTGTAGGAAGCCATCCCCATTCCGTCTGAATTATAAATAATACATAGTCTAAAATTGAATTTTCGTAATCGACGTACACTAGTTAAACATCTACCCCTCAGATTGTACATAGTTACAAAGAATATTAAGTTACCAGGAATATAAAAAAAAACTCATAGAAAAATAACGACAGATAAGTGATTTTAATATACAAACTCAAACTTTCTAGAAGTATTATAATTATGCAAAATGTTCATAAACACAAACGGTAAATAGTACAGAAAATTCGAAATTTGTAATTTTAAAATTAATTTTAACGGTGTAAATGTATTCCGTCCCGTACAACGTGACTCACAATTGTCGTTCATTCATTTATTATTTTATGACGTCTTACTCGGCTTCAACAAACTAATTAAGGCCAAGAATTAATTCTGATTTGTTCATTACATTTTCATTGTAGGATTATAGTCTATGAGTTCTGATCATTAATATTTAAAAGAAAATTTTATAACTTTTATAACAAGAATATTGAAGAGTAGCTATTATGAATAAGGATCTATTCTGAACTCGAGAAAGAATGGCTGGATTTGGTGAGTTCGAAAAAAGTAAAATAATAAACGCTATTAAAATTGTTGTATAGAAAATACATATTTAAATGGCACCTGTTTCAAAAACTTGTTTCAGATAAATATGTTACTTCTTTTAAAGTTACTTATTTACGGTTATTTACACAAAAAGATAAAAGAATGAACATCTTGTATTTTTATACTTATTATTTTAAAACACGACCGCATATGACTTCTTACTAAACGCGCCAAGAATTTTCCTTATGCAAGTTACGACATGCGCCATATATTTTACACTGACCAATAAACAACAACCAAGAACAAAAATTATGTACCTGTATAAAACGTAATAGGTGCATAAGTTATCAAAATTAGGAGGACAGTTTTAAAATTGGTTTGTATTGTATAAGCATTCTCTCCCAACTTCATTAATGGTGTATAAGATACATTAAGAACCTTACACCTGGGATGCCTGTGTTTTGAGTCACATAGATTTACTTACATTTCGTGGCATAGACAAGTTACAAGTCTAAAATAGTTAATTCCACTCGTTATTAGACTATTTCTACTGAGTCATAGCCGTAACCTGCTTGCTTCTATATTCAAGCTTGCAATATCTAACTACATACATACATATATTGTATTATGAAAGTTCGATTTAAAAAATGCATCTAGAATTAAATTGCTAGTCGGAGTTTAATACACAATTCTCGTCTTAAATTAAAACTATGAAAGACATTTACACCGCCGGGAATTCCTAGTAAATTAGATGAACCTACAGAGCACTCCCTATGACGTCCCTACATAAGACATCAACGCGCGTGCACTAGTCCTTAGTAAATATTATTTGTAGAGTGTGCCCTTCAAACCGAAATAGGAATTATAGTTGCATATTATAGAAAAAATATATTATAAAGTAATATGAAACATATAGCTCTGTTCGGGGAATAAAGGAGTGATATTACTTTTTTTTATTGAAAAAATACTATCTAGTTATTTTACTTCAACATACATATGTACATATAGTACTGGATGAGATAAATGAATTCTTTTAAAATTTTAATATGTAACTTTTTCGACACAAATTAAGTATAAGACTGCCATGACTCAACATTCCATACATAAATAAATACATGTATTATTATATATTATCCCAATGAAACAGAAAGTATACTTCTGAAAGCAATATAAATGGCGGAAGGCTTTTGGCGGGAATATTTTCAGTTCGTTGTTTTGCACATTTTGATCTTAATTCGTAAGCAATACAAGAAACTAATCTATAAATTAACTATTGAACACATGTGAAAAAAACATAACAGGAACGTAAGATACAAATCTCTCCCTGAAAGTTTACAATAAAAAGCAATCAGTTCTATAACATACAAGTGAAATACAAAAAATAAATTTCTTCAATCGAGATCTTGTTTTAAATTATAATCTAGAAGCGTAAATTGTTGGTAATACAGGTGTACTTTGTCGATTTTCATCTATGTACGTATGTAATGTTGGTTGCATTGGACGCTTACAAAACCAAGAGCGACGGCGCCGCTTGATCAAGAAGGTGCTCACATTTACCAGCGTTACGACACGAGAAAATGGCCTAATGATACTTAACGACTTGAGATTTCACAACTTATTCATTAAGCTGTCGGGGGAGGAGAAGTCTACTTTCTAATATCGACATGTGTCTTATATCTTGTCGCTTTTAAACTATCAGGCAATATTTTTTTTGCGCTCAACCAATATATCGAGTTTTCCTAATTTCAAATTCCCAGCAGTAGCTCGGAGTCTGGACTATTACCAGGTGTATGGCAA
>DWFO01005158.1:0-10754 GCA_018246595.1 Mimoniades nurscia nurscia
ATTTAGTAGTGCCCGACTCGGGAATCGCAACCCGGACCTCCCGATCGGCAGTCGCACTTGCAACCAACACAAACAACAATCTTTCAACAATATAAAACAGTTTGAATTTGCGTACCTATTTAACTTCTCGCTATTCCTCAATTTTGTTTACAAAATTTTAATTTGGTTAGGTACCTACTTCTATACCATGGAGTATTATTTTCGAAAGATTTCAACATTTTCATTAAATTTACAAATAATAAAGAAAAGACGATGTTTGTAATCGAGTAGTTTAAAAACGATTTTCATTTCCTCCCATAGATGATACTGGTTAAATTTTAAGACATAAATCAATTTACTAACTTGTACTTGTATTAATAATACTTATTAAGTTAAGTTAAGTTTTATGACAAACGTCAATATTATGTATCCCAGTTACTCAGTGCAATGAAATTCCCACAGATAGGTAATAGGGTACCTATTTGACTAACGTTAGAATTTTTTTTATATTATTCTTTGTTACATTATAAGCACACTGTATTAATATTTCTTAAATATAGGTATGCCGTATTTTCAATTAAAACAATAGTTAAAGTTCAAATACCCAAAATCCCGCAACTAACGCAGTTTCTGTAATGGCGTCGGTTATATGAACTGGTTAGTGAACTTCTGAGATTTCCAGTGTTTTATTGTATAAAATGTGTGTAGTGCCACAATTAGTGCATACGTCCATTAAAAGTTAACAAAAACGATTTGTTTCTGTTCCAACGGACCCAAAAAGACGAAAAAACTGGTTAAAATTTGCATGAAGAGACCAACTAGCGTGGTACCTATCTCATTCAAATGTCTTTTTATGTATGAATATCACTTTGATGTAAGTAATATTTGTGTTTTTACAATACCTACTATTGGAATGAATTGAATCGCACACCTGTAAAACCAAGAAATTGTATGTTTCAGTTTATAGATATATTTTGTCAAAATAACCTAAAATGAGATTTTACAAAAACTTATATTAATATTCATTCGAAAAAGTTGGTGTGAATTTAAATATTTTTTAAGAGATAGATACCTTATTTTTTTTACGTTTTTGAGTTTCACGGCATAGAAATCTGCTTTTTGATTTTGAAGAAAAGTGTAATCATGAGGGTGTCTATTTTCGGTAGGTTATGTAGGTACTGCTATCAGCTTATACAAAATTTCTTATCATTTTTAGATCAAAAATTAATCACAGAACTCTTAGATATCAAATAGGTATACGTAAAAATATTAGAAAATTATTATCAAACTAGTTCACAAACGGATGTAAACATCGAAATACGTACAAAGATCGGTAGGTTTTTTACTAGCGTATGACGTCACCAAAGTAACGAATTACATGATATTCCTATTGTTGATTATATTTCAAAAATATTGTATTTTCTTATTGTTTTTTTTTTTACAAAGAAATTGACTTATGTTTCTCAAAATTTTAAAGACTTACCCTTTTTATGCTATTATTTCATAGGATGATTACAATTCGTAGCATATTTCTAATGTTGTCAAATACCCTATTCCGCTATACCATACGCTTATCACCTAAAAATAGTTTATTGTTATAATTTATTTATTTTTATCTATCATTTATATATAAAAGTATTAGATCATGCGAAGTTATTTTACCGTAGATACTAAAACTATTAGTAAACCATAATATCATTTGTTTGAATTATTATTATATTATCGTGTCATTTAAACTAATACTATGAATTTCGAAGGCAGAAGACATTTAAAAAGATTCACAATAAAAAAGTTGATTGCGTTAAATGAATGTATTACAAACCTTACTTTTCCCAACCATTACCTGTGGGTATCAAAGAAGCAAGGATTGGAACCAATAGTAAATACCTATCCAAATTCGTTGTAATGTTACAAGTAATTAGAACTCAACAGTCCGACCGTCGCTACATTACTAGATTGCAAACGCGCGCACTTGAAGATAGAATTCTTCGAGTACCTATACGTACTAATAATATAAAAAGAGGAACGATTTCATTTGGATAGGCTCTGCAACTACTAGACAGTTTAAAAAAAATATCCTGTATTATCCCTGATGAACAAAGGTGAAAAAAAAAGTTATGAAATGTAACGAAAAAAAATCATAAAAAAGCATTCTTTATAATTTACTTTTTTTAGTAACTCTCGACGCAAAAAGATGGGTGTGTGTGTATGTATCAAAATTTACATTTTTTGTTAAATACCCGTGCGGCGCCGGGGCAGGCCGCTAGTATTCTATAAACATGTATCATTGCGAGTGTTTCTGGTTCCTTTGGTATATAGGTATATTATTAATAACAATCGTGGATAGGTCAAACAAAATAATCACGTCAATAAAATACTTAGGTAATTTTTCTTACAAATAGCGCTTCGATTTAAACACCGAAATAGGTTTGAAGTTATGATAAAACATTACAAGTGCAGATAAGGCAATTCGGACAATGTTTATTGAGATATTTCCGTCACACCCGTTACAATCGTCAAATATATTATTATAGCAGGCAATTGCACGAATGTAATCGCTGAGAGGTAGGCAGAAGAGTACAGGCACAGGTACAGAGTCTGGTACAGTCCCACGTTATACTCCCACCGGATATAGGCCTCTCCAGTACCAGTGGACTCAATCTTCAGTTCTTTACAGGACCATCGATGCCATTATATAAAACGGCCGGCGAGGCATTATTTCATCATAACACGCGAAAAGGAAATATATTGCATAACAGTCCAAGGAGCAAGGATATGAGGAAAACAGAAATGTTATCAGTCTTTTGGGGTGCAAAAAGTAATTTAACGATTGATTACCGTCCATAAGTATAAACGGTTACTGTTAATATTATAGTTATATTTGTTATTATATTCACTGTTAATATTATAGTTTAGTGCAAACATGTCGTAGTGAGAGCAGAACAAACAATTTTTCGCCAAGACTCCGCTCCCGTTCGTACGTGCGTCACTGCTCTCACAGTAATTTAACGAACTACTTGATGATTAGCTACCGCTTCCGTATTCGCTAAATATTATGTAGCTGATGCAAATGTTGTGCCTATATTCTTTCAGCGAAGAATTTTCGAAAGGGACCTAAATTGGAGACAGAATATGTCTGCTTCTTTGTCGAGTCGATAGCGGACTGTGAGTGATCAGCAAGCGTGGAGAAAGAATTAGTTGCAATGTCCCGGCAGTATATGTACGTACTTAATAAGATATAGTCGCCGCTCGGGAAGACTCATTACAGAATATGTCGTTAAGTTTATTCTGAACCCAGGTTCTTTTATATCTTTGGGAAATTATCATAATGGTAGTATAAAGCTATGAAATATTTGTCCTTAATGCGGTGAACTTCTATTTTATTTTATTAGTTCACTAAACTAGTTAATACACTATAAGATAATCGTAAATATAAAAAGTTGGTAAGGTCATGCCTGTAATATCCGAAGAGGTAAGCAGTAGAGCGTTGTATACTCCCATGTTTCAGAAGCTACATTAACGTCCCGCTATGGAATAGGTCTATCTCTCTACATAAATAGTATTTATTGGTAATGAACTTCTTGAAGAGAACGCTAAATACAATAGAAATGAAATTAGAAACACTTCTTAATTACATATAAAATATACATAATACCAAACAATTGCTTGTTTTATAGGGAATATTAATTAATATGATATGATGTTTAACGGATAAAAGTGATTCAAATTCAAATACTTTCAAATACTTTATTCAGTCTATAAAATTACAGTAAATAGCTAAGCTAAGCAGTTGTTGAACCCGCCTAGTAAGTGTACATGTATTAAATATATCGATATTGTGACAAATTGGACAATCTATGAAGAGACTACGTTGAAACTTTAATATATGTATGTAGTTTTGTAGCGCTATTTCAAATGTTCAGTTCCTAAGCTAAGTAGGTACCTACTTCAAAGTCTGCATTTGTATAAGAAGTAAATCTTTTTTACATGTAATTTGATTAATAGTAGTTACCCTCATTCATATGTAGCAGTTATGTATAACAAAATAATTTAACAAACAGCAAAGCAGAGTCGGTACTAATTGTAAATATGTATATCATAATTTCTTTTAACTTCGGGTACGCGTGCAGTGATGTTGACCTAATTTAAAAGATAAAAAAGAAAACATTCGTTTGAAAATTCTAAAAGAGCTGTTCTAGCTTTGGTTGTAGCAATATTTGCACATCGCGAGGCGCATTCCTCGCTTGCGGTACCCTGAAAACTGTAAAAAAGAGACCGTCGCCGGGAGCGGCAGAAAATTGTGAAAAGCGGCGACCAATCCGCGTGCGCACGCACACATGCGCATTGCATGCATACACCCGCACACACGCATGCACCCTCACGCACACACCGCCCCGCCGCACGCCGCCTCGCGCCTCCACAGATAACATTCGATTTGACGATTCCGTGAGTGATAGTGATACGGAGCGATGCTTCACTCGTTCCAAATTTAAACCAAAGTTTTCCAAAGTGCGCTCTAGTGTAGGACCCCTAGTTTTGATACCAAGGTAAGTAATGTAAACGCTATACTTCCCTTCAATTTCGAACGGTCTTTCTGGTACACCTTTGAGCAGATGCGACACCAACTTCTTGAGAGCATATTAAAACTTAATTTGTTACTTACCTGTTTATTTGTAGTCTTTAAGATTAGGTATCACAGATATGTAGAGATAGAGATAGCTAAAGTTTTGCATAACGAGGTGCAAACGTTACTTGATTAATAGTTTGACTGTGCATGGATAATAATACGGAGTATATGGATTTTGTAATACACACAGTAGCTATGCGAATTCGAATTAATTATATCCTACATATTACATACATATATATTTTCCATGTCAAGAAAAAGTTGAATTGAATGCGGAGGAAGCGAAAAAATTCCATTAACTTGTGATGACAAAAGTGCAACGCTTTTTAGAAATTTGACTAGGCTGTACGTATTCAAGAAGCGTTAAAAAGCTAACATTTTGGTACCCCGTAAATGTATGAAATATGATAATTTGTTGTTTTTCCATTTACCCTATTAATGCGATTCTCTACTATTTCCCCGACCAACCCAATGCGCCGAGAGAAACAGCCACACTCATCTATTGTTATAGAACTAAGTTACAAAACTATATTCACATTTTAGGTGTTAAGTGCAGGATCCAAATATTTTATTAGTCGAGGATAATCTAGGATCTAACAAAATCTACGCTTCCCGCCTTAAAACTTTCGATTATTTCTCACAGTAAACAAACAATTTTAAAAATCTTCCTTTTTGTAATATGTGAACTTATAAAAATATTTCTTTGTACTTCTATTATTTTAATGATGTGTACCACATATTTGGTAGTGACGCAGGTGGGTTTCTGCGAGCAGAGTAATGCGTTTTTTAAAAAATTTGTAAAAGTAACGCATTTAGTTTAGACACTTTACTAACGTGGTCATAGGAACTAAAAGGTAACGTCATGTGTCTGAAGCGCATTACTTTTAAACCCTTAGGTCACAACAACTTTTCAAACAAGTTGACTAATTTACTATGCGCATGATTGTTATTATTAATTTAATAGTATATCAGAAATATCGCCAGTAATTGTAATAAATTGTGAAAATAAAATTGACAATTGCTAAAGCTCAGAACGCCGACGGTGATTTAGGAAGCGGAATTTTTTTACCAAACACATTTCCACATACATATCTATTCTTAGTAACGTCTAATATATTATATGCGAATAATTATCCGTGAGTCCGAAGCTTTATTCGCGTGGGGCTGGAGACAGGATACATCCTCTGAAGTTATGCCTGGATAAGGGGATAGGGAGCGACCAACATCGGCGCTCGCTGACCGCCTACCGACATTGGACGGCACGGTCTACCGAAGTTCGCCTGCTTCTCCTGGGCACCGTGGTCCAAGAAGCCATGCTTGGCGATCTCCAACTCACATGCCCCACGTGGGGATTACGAACAAAAACCCACAGGTGGGGCTTACGTCCATTAGGGAACTCAAGATGCTGACAATGATGGCTCAACACGAAGTGACTTTAACCGTATGCTTGGAAAAATAAAGCGTTGGATTGATTTTCTCTAAATCATACATGAACCACTATAAGGGTACACATACAGAATGTTTATAACATGTCCAGGGGGCAGAAAAGGTGATTTGTAAATTAATGTATTTAAAAAAAATTCAAGTTAAATTTAAAGTATAATCTCCAAAGCCCGTTACATCGTCGTATTGTGTTCTTGCGTCTGGCGACGGGAACAAAAACTACTTAATCTTAAGTATAATATCTCAATAAACTAATAAAGAAATATTAAATATATAGGATTTTTGGCAAACTTCTGTGTCAGTATGTCAGTCGTTCATAGATAGATATTCATCAAAATACGCCTTACATTTCTTATAAATCAGAGTTTTCGGACTGTAAATACGATATCTGTGCTACTCGCAGTTTTGTGTATAGATATTTTCGTTCGGAATTTAACCTGATTGTAAGATACCGTAGGTTATTGAGTCTGCCAACTCAAAGGAGACTTCATGGAATACTGAATTATAATTCTATTTTATTTCAAGTCGAGCGAGTTAGTTCTTATTTTACCTGTTGCAAAGTTTTCAAACAACATGGAGAGAAACTGGCCAGCTGCAGATGACTGCGGCATACTGCTTAATTTTACATGTCATTTGTAATTTGGTTAACCTTAAGGTTTTTAGGGCTCCCATCAAATGACCCTTACAAATTGTCAATGTCTATATACATTTGTAATTAGACGTAATAAATGCGGTAATTGAAATTATACTGGTTAAAGTTTAAAAGTGTGGAAACGAATTTAATTTAGCAGTTCTAACGAGTTGCACGTTATATTTGAGCTATATTATCCTAATCCCAGCACAGAGCATTCGGTTCAGTTGCCAGGCGACATAGACGGATGGGTCCCTCCCTCGCGGAGGAGCTCGATAAATATTGTATTAATAAAGCCGTTATCAAAGATGTAGGGCCTGCCGTTATCGCGGGATCGCGAGCAAACACACGAGGCTTACGAGCAGCGCGCCCGCCTCGGGAACTCTCGCCCGGAGTGTACTTTGAATTTGTATTTCGCAGTAAAATTCTTGGAGTCACTAACGCAGGAGAATATTCTATATATGGCTAGTAATACACTTATGCCAGGCGTTAGGTTACTTAACACATCAGTCGATACAACAGACCAAAAAACAATTAAATTTTCTTAACATAGGTTAAAGAGGCGAACGCATTATATTCCAATGACGTAGGTATACAAGCTAATTTTAATTCTTTTTGTATAATCTTTAATTGAGTTCGTAAGTTGTGATGCAACACAATGTTCTAAACAGGTTGGCGGTGTGCGGCGCCGGCGCCGTCTTGAACTCTATTTGTACTTCCGCCAGCTCTTCCGGTTCAAAGCCTTCTCTGTTTACTTTGTGACTGTTACAGAAAACTCGACACTTGCCCATTTTTAACTTTAGACCTAAATTTGTCACGATTATTACAAAAGTTTAAAATAACTTCGATAATACTGTGCTAAGGTAGAATTCCCAGTCGGCATCTGTTTTTCCCGATTCATATAACCTGGACTGGATTGTTCATGACAAGAGTCAATAAGCGTGTTATACCGTAGAATGCATCTCGTTTTCTATCAGGTGGTATAGCAGTCACGCGCGAACCTATTGCTAAATAAAATATCTTAATAGATGTAAATGCATGTCATTTCTTTACGCTAGAAACTACTGAATATTTAATACTAAATATGTTTAAAACTATTTTCGCAAAAATCTTCTGTACACATCACATGTAGAACTATTCCTATTAATAGGCATAGGTATAATTATTATTATCACAGTACAAAGTACATCTTAGGTAGTACACATTTATTTTTGCCAGCTTAGTTATGGAGAATGTGTCGCCAATGGTCCGCTCTGAAGAACAGAGAGAGGAGGTAAATTCTGAAGCCCTGCAGCTCGTAAAAAGCGAGGAACGTGCTCATGAGGTCCCAACCTCCGAGGGAGGCGCGGCAGATACGGCATCCGTACCAACATCTGTCGCAGAATCCGGTGCAGAACAGCACTCTGTAATTACATCGAGAAGAGTCTTAAGAACTATCACTACTGCCGGCCACATCACCGACGCAGCTGATGTACACGATGAAGGTGTTAAAGATGAGCCTCCTGAGGCACCGCAACTTGAGCACGAACAAATGCAATATGTAGGGAAAATGGAGGATGCCGAAGGTCGGGCGGTTCAGAATCATTACGACGAGGAGAGGTTGCGGCTCGCTGAGGCCGAGACTGCACGTTACCTTGCATTCAAGCCGGAGTCGTACCGCACACTCCAGTCTCCCACCCCGATGCCGCAAGACAAGCGAGTTCAGCCACAGTACACGCGCGCAATCCCGCCGCGTGCGCCTTACGGACGGAGTCTGGCGCTGCGATATGGCGCCCCACACCATGTTATTGTTGCTCAAGAGGGAGAGGCCGAGGAACACAGCCACGAAGCATTTCTTCAAAAAGAAAAAGTGGATCAGCTACAGCAAGCGTACGCAGCGGCAGGCGAGGCTGCGGCCGCGGCGGCAGCGGACGGCCGGCAATACGCCGCCGTGCTGGGCGAGCAGGTCGCCGCCTCCACCGCCCTCGAGATGATCCAGACGACGTCTTTGAGTAACCAGCAGGCGGTCGGCGTCGCGTACCAACAAGTAAGAATCACTGTTTTGTTCAGTAAGCTTGTTACACACGAGGATTTGCGCGATTAAACAAACCTCAATACTGATAACGGTTGGAAGAAAGTCGCGGATTACGGCCGCTTTACAATTCATTGTCTTATAAAACTTACTCATTATTTAGAGTGTTTATGGGTCTGAGTAATGCTTTTGTAAATCACCATGCTCTAGTTTGTGCCTATAATTAAACAGCATTTTCTAGAATTTGCGCGTAGATTGTAGTAGGTTAAACCCCTCCCTGCATGCAGTTCATTAGTTCATTTAAGGTTTGCTTTTAGGTAAAATATGAGTCCCGCGGCGAGGGTGAACAGCGACCGACTACATACGCCAGCCTTCAGCCGGTGACTTCCGTACACGGTGGCTATGCGTATGCAGGGCAAAGTCCACAATATGGAGGTGGCTCGACTTACGGAGCATATGGGAGTAGCAACAAGGAGTTATTGACACTGTACGGTGCCGGAGGAAGCTCAGTGAGCGCGCCGCGAGTAGACGAGTCGCCGCCGAGCCAGCTCCTGTACCGGAGTGACCCGACACTCTCGTCGTCTTCACTTAATACGCGCGGTACCCACGTCGTGTATGGATCTGTGGTGCCGCAGTCTCAGGCTGGCTACGAAACACCACCTAGTCCAAACTCACAACAGGTAAGAACTGCTGACGACTTTTAACACTTTAGTTACATTGTCTTCCTACCGTCACAGTGTTTTATTCGGCAAAAGAAATTTAACGATCACTTTAAACGAGCAAAAGTAAGAGCAAGTTAAAATTTTGGTTTTAACAATACTTTATAATTTGGCGTCTGTTAGTACAGGTAGAGAATTTTAGGTCTTTACTGTTGCAAAGAAAGTGGGATATTATACGCTCATATGGATACATTGTATTACTTGATAAGAAACAAAACTGTTTCATATTACCAGGTTACGCTCTACACACATGGCAACACGGTGCAATATAAGGTGGGCGGCGACCACTACTTGGGGCAAGGCGGCGTAGAGTATGTGCCAGTGTCAGGATATGAAGGCGGCCTGTTGGTGGAGAGCTACGCGCCGGCTCAGCCGTGGCCCGCTCACAATCTACTACCCATTGACGACGGTTTCGACCCCAGTAAGTTCTGAGAGAAAGCCCAACTTCTTCTGATCAGTTCTATAGCGGTTCCGAATTTGCTATTACACTGTAAAGACAGTTATTCTGAAATAGGAACGCATTGATATATGGATTTTAGGAAAAAGAATATTTGCAAAGAGAGTAAGGAAAAACTTTTTGAATAGGCGAACTTAAAGACAGATTTGATGCCGCTTCCTATCGACTTTGAAGATATTTTGATACACTTATAACTTTTTTAGAAGCCCTGTTCTTTATTGTACCACTAAACCGTTTAGACGACAAAAGTTTGCTGCTTAAACACTAACTAGGATTCCTAAAACATTATACGTAATAATACGTAATACGTATAAGTAATACGTTTAATGCTCGACGATTGAGTCCGGGATTAGTAACCGTCATTACACACGATACGAATACGTATCCATTTCCGAGCAGAACAAAATGGTATAAGCTGACAATTGCGACATAACATCCACAGTGCAACTGTTGATGGTCTGTCTAGCAAATGAATAAAACTTTGTACTAGCTTCTGACTACAAAGCTATAGTAAACACTATTTATTCCTACTAACATTAGAGCATGACAAACTGATCTGACCAAAACGTTGATCACAATCAATTACCATCCCCATTACCTTTGGACTCCCAGGACTCCAATTTTAGCCTACTGGTTGTGGTAGGTGTGGTAGGTGTGAACGCGAACACAGCTAAGTGGCGGTGTTGTGCAGGCATGGCGGGTATGGGCGAGGTAAAGGAGTGCGTGAACTGCGCGGCGGCGACCACGCCGCTGTGGCGGCGCGACGGCACCGGGCACTATCTGTGCAACGCGTGCGGCCTGTACACACGCATCAACGGCGTCAACCGCCCGCCGCTCAAGGGGCAGAAGGCGAAGCCGCAGCAGGCACTGGTAAGGTTTTCAAAAAT
>DWFO01005159.1:0-10754 GCA_018246595.1 Mimoniades nurscia nurscia
ATAAACAAAACCAGTTTATTCTGCAACAGGAAGTGCAGGAGAAATATTCCATTCTTTCATTGGGCTCATTGTTCTATTTAAGCCCCTTGCGGTTTTTGCTGTACTCCGTGAAGCTTCGAGGCGACATCTGAGTTAGCATCGGATTTTTAAACAAATTCTTTGTTGAATATGTTTTAGTACTGCATGAAGCAACTTTTTACTGGACACTTGTCCAGTGACTAATGTTCATTTTATAATATTAATAAATAATACAATTTGTATGCTTTGTGCAAGTTTGATACTTGAAAATACTTGAAAATACCGTGGAATTAAATGCAAACATTTTAATTCCACGTTAATATATTAAAATGGTTTTAAATATTTTATTTTTACATTGTAACAATATTGAGGTTCGTCGTATGTCGACTTATAGTCATCTATGAATCTCCTTTCTGTGGTACCGTTTGACCACAGATTATAATATATTATGTTTTATATTGACGATATGAATGTAGTCAGCGCCTGCCTAATATATTCTTTGTACCATATGAATTTGTAATATACATAAAATTTATATAAAAAATAGCTTCACGTGCTTTTGCTTGATACAAATTTTAATTATGCCAATTTTCATACTCCTCTGTGGGAACAATATTTTTCAAAAGGGGTAAGTATAAAGTATTTTCTTCACATATTAATACACCGTACATACATATGTACCTATATGAAATGTTTTCGTTAATAAACGTAAATATAAATTTGAAATTCAACGTACATATTATTCATGATTATTGGTGTATACATTACATTACGTTATGTAATGCACTAAATCTTTTCACAATTAAATTATTTTTCCGCGTTATAAGTTAGACAACTTTTGTGACTTGTGTTAATGCCCGCTATTAAAAAGTACGTCCATATTTTGTTTTGACTTTTTTTTGGTGAATTAGTTCATTGGGAGTAGAATAATTTTGCTTTTGCAATGTACAATTCGAATGTTGATATACGCAGGTGCCGAGGGAGGCCAACACTCATCTATCTTGATCAAATAGGTCTAATACCGGCTCATGAGAGAGTCAAACGTCGGGAACGGGAAAGCGACGTGCCTGTATGAAAAATATTATTAAATCGAAAATTTTCACAAAATATTGTAACACCGTGAAATATTTTCACCTATTTCAAGATAAATTATACATAAATATGTTTTATATAAGGTTCATTCTGGAGGTAATTAACTATATGAAGGTACCTAAAGTTACATGTCGAGTGAATATTTGGCATTCAGTTTTCCCTGGCTATCCCGTAAGGAAGTGTTCGTGAGGATGTTATGATTATAAATTGCGTGGTATCTTATTGTACACGAACCAGATAGTTCATTTTATACGATACTGAATCATAATTACTTTGACCTTTATTAATAAATATTGATGGCTTTGTTTACTGCACCCTGTCGCCGCGAGAAATCATGAGATTCGTCTGCTTGGCAACCGTCTCTTAGTTATCGAATGCGGTTGGACGTACGATAGAACAATCTGGAAATAATATACATGCAAGATACGGAAAACATGTGCGTCACGCTCCGAAATATACCTACTCTTTACATTGTAAAGTGTAGATGGCGTCACGTGTGCAGCGTGCAACGTGCGATGTACACCTGCGCGTGTGTGCGTCTAATGTGCCTTCCATAGTTCCATACCCGCTGAATATTATTGTACACGTACCATTATTGCAAAATAGCACGCAATACGTAGATGTTAAAGTGTATATTTCCTTGTCAGTTATTGACTTGAGCCGTTTTAGTTTTGTGGTGTAATGTAATGCGCCGGTGCTGCCGCGCCTCGTGGTAGGGGGCAAGGGGACGGGGTGGTCGGCCATTATGCATTTGTGTGGTGCAATCTGCGTGCGCAGTGCGCATGTGTGCCAGCTTGCCACCGTTAGACGCGACGTTTGAGAGCTATGTGTGCTTAGTGCCACAGATGTTTCTAGATGTTAGGGGTTGTGAGAAGGTCGAAAGGTAATCTGGCGATTTGTTTACGTGCTCGCCACAGGAAATCTTATTCAATTTAATGTGGAATATAAATGAAAGCAAAGCGTTGAGTTATAAACGTTTGGGAATTTCCTGTTACCCAATGAACTTCTACCTATACGTGGGTACTGGATGATGCAATTGTGTGACTTATTTTCTACATTGTAACGCATCGTAATGTACCTACTAGTACATGTCTTTTATTAGTTTCTCATTATAGTAATATACCTATGCACACATTAATATGTACATCGAAAATATTTCCGAGTGCAGGCGAAAACAAAATATATCAGATACGTTGTATTCCTTAATAATTTTCTGTAATGAAATCAATTACTTATGAAGATAAAAAACGTACTTTTTGTACAAGATTATCCGTTTTCATTGTTAAACACAAATGACATTAATCTTAGCGTTCATATTGTGTACTTTTTTCAATGGTTTCCTAAAATACATTATGTTAAAGCATAAACAATTACATTGTAATTAATAAATAATTAATAATTTCACTATAATACAATATACACAATAATTTATTACATATGTGTTTACATAACATATATGTTTAAGTTAGAAATCAATAATCTTATTGGATATGTAATTACACGATTAGCTACTATAGTAGGTAAAAAGTTAACAATTGGACCCAATAAACAACTTGCAGTGCTGGGCGCGGGTCGAGCTGCAGCAGGAGGAGGCCCTGGGTACGCTAGATTACGTAAGATGTTTACACACACGAAATGTGAGTGCTGTGAGCTCGTGAAACATTGCCGACTTGTAAAGTTGATACTAGTTATTACAGTAATAATATGCCTAGATTTCGCTTTTTTTCTAAAGTAACTTCACGCCTGTAATCCCCGAAGAGGTAGGCAGAGGAACGTAGAACACTCCCACGTTTCACCAGTTACTTGTAAGTCCCACGATGGAATAGGTGGTAAGCTATTGCCATATACCGGGCACATATTCAGACTCCGAAACACTAAATCTAAATTAGAAATTTTTGTAGTGTCCGACCCGGGAATCGAACCCAGGACCTCCCGTTCGGCAGTCGCACTTGCAACAAACACGACCAGCGAGGTATTTTTATAGTAATCTTAATAATTAAAGACTGCATTCAGAAATAATGAAATGAAACGAATAATATGTTGATATCAGTTGAAATTTTATTTACTCAATAAAGCCAACACCCACCAGCACAGCGGGTTTGTGTTGGATTTGCATCAGAGAATCGGCGAATGGTAAATAGGAATTAATGGTTACAACTTATTGGTCAAAGTTTTTAGCTTATAACGTAGTATCACGCTTGTATTCCCCAAAGAGGAAGGCAGAATAATGCAGTAATCCCTCGTTTCACCATTTATGTTTACGTCCTGGTATGGAATAGGGTGTGAGCCTTTACCTTTCCACACACTGGCCATAAATCATGATACTGGGCCACTACTAGGAAATTTGAATACGAAAAATTCTTTAGTGCTCGACCCGAGTTTTAATCCCAGGACGTCCCGAGCATCAGTCGCACTTGCAACCAACACGACTAACAAGGCAATTTTTAGTTCTTATATTCTCTTATTTGTTACTAAACATTCAACTGAAGGTCTTCGAGATGACCTTCGTTTGTCTAGGTACGTATGTATGTATGTCTAGAGAATCTAATACGATATCAAATCGTTCAACTGATTTTATATATCATTCTATTAAAGAATGATCTGTCTTCACAACTTTCTCTTTTCTCTCTTCATACTGGATTTCTTTTTTAATTGTGTCGACATTTATTTCACCTCATTATCTTCCTCCATACGTTCCACGTCCTCATCCGTATCTGCCGCCTCTATGGTACTATTGATCCAATTCAAGTATTCGTAAACGTTCGTGTACACGCCCGGGACGCCTTTTGTACCGCACGATGGAGATCCGGAGGAGACGATCCCGACGACGATGTACTCAACGAAGGGATCGTACATGAGAGGCCCCCCAGAGTCACCGAGACAGCTGTCCTTCCCTTCCTCGCCGCCTGCACATATATATTTCTCATTGTCGATGTCGACTGTACGTTCCCGGCATTCGTCCGCCGGCACGAACGGCAAACTGACGGCCATCTTCACTTCCGTGTTGTCCAATTCGCTGTCGCTGCCCCATCCCGCTGTTACGAAGCTCGTCGTGTTTGTGAACTCGCTCGTGTGGTCGCGTGTCGGCAGGCAAATTGTTCTTATTAGGTCTGCAAGCGAAAACATAAGTACCGCTATTAGTTATGACGAAGAATTAAATCAGCTGGACTCACGTATGTTTTTTCTGGGTGGCCAAACTAGTTTCAGACCTATACGAGGTCCTTCCTCGTGAGCTCCCGCCGATTGTAGCGAGGTCGCGGCGGAGACTGCTATTAGTTAGAGTTTCATTATTATGTTAATAGGGTTACAGTCACTTAATATAAGTCACTTAAATAGTCCATGCAGCTTATTTATAGAACAATCAGGTTTTTTTTTCCACTGAGGTTCGGGCAAACGAGCAGGCCGGCCATGCTAAACGGGCTTTGCGGCCCATGAACATCTCCGATTCATCTGGAGCAGAACGGCACGAAGAGATTTAGTAGTGTTTCTGAGTGTGAGTCTGAATTTCTTAGTATAAAGCGATAATCGGTCTGGAATAGGACTGTCTACTTATTATAGATGAATAAACGTACTTCACGCCTTTAATTGTCGAAGAAGTAGGCAGGGGAGTGTAGTACACTACCAAATAGGTCAATACGTGTATTATGTATATTGTAAACACGTTGGTTTCAGAGAGTTAACTCAGACCGTGTGAACTCTTAGTATAAAATTTACATTAGAAAACGGCATGTGCATGGCTTACATGAGAATTGTACCGTCTCTGCCATTTTAACGAGTCCGATGTCGTTTCTGAACGGATCGGGATGCCACGTGACGCGCTCCACGGGCACGACGGTGACCGTGATCGACTCCATGCCGTTGCCGTCCGTTTCGACGTAGTCCGTCGGCTCCGATGTCGTGTTGTATTCCGACAAGCGTACCTTTTGTCTAAAACAAAGAAAACGACGTGATCAGCTGTACTTTTATTGACATCGTTTGAATATTTAAATTGTGTGTGAATAAAATAAAACGCCCTATAAAAATTGTTACCATTCAACGGCAAAATACAGAGTAGCCTTTCAATGAAGTCAATTGCACCGAATAGCGGAACAGGAAGTATAAATTTGGTTCAAAATATTTAAACTTGTACAAGTGAATGTAATTTATTATTTATTCAATTAGTACATGAATGGTAAGCAGGGCAATGAATATACATAATATTTTAATCATAATAAATGTTTTCCTGAAATTATCTACAAATCCAAACTAATAAAGCACAAAAATAAATTGCTGGTTAAATTTTGAGAGCTTATTGTTTCCTTTGAAAGTCGAAAATATATTTATCAGTCATATATGTACATATGTGTACATGAGTATGGGTTTTATAGTTTCGTTAGCGATATGCTGCTAATGTTCCGTTTGCAGTTAACAGGCAGAAGAAGGTTCCACCGAATGTAAAATCAGAATAAACAGTGTGACTAATGACAAATTTATAGAAACATAATGGAAATTACCTGGACCTACTTGTTTTCTAACCAAAATACATAATACACACACTCGCTCTAATTCTGGGTTGACTAGTACAGAATGAATCTAAGCATAAATTCCGCCATACGTATAACCTTGTTATATGACGTCATCATCAACCCCCTATAACGGCCCAATGTTGGTTACGGGTCGCCGCTTACAATGAATGTTTGAAGCCTCTCTCACTTACCAACTGGATATTGACAGTTTACATACGACCTAGAGAACTCTGAGGTGTGCAAATATCCTCCATCTATTTATATCTATACTCTTCTATAGACCCAAAGTTATAGGTAAAACAATAATAAATCTATATAGTCTGTCACGTTGGCCGAGTGCGGGTTGGCAGCGGTCACACGCTTTAGAGAACATAATATGTCAAAATTAAACGTAAATAATGAATAAGCACATAAACCTACGGCGGTCCGTGGGCACCGGTGAGGCAGTGGGCGGCGGTGAGTACGAATCTGTTCGTGATGAGGCTTCCGCCGCACCTGAATTTCTTCGGTTCGTACTCTAGCAGCGCGAGCCACGGGTACTCGTCTATTTCCGTTGCCGCTCCACCTGAGTTGGAGAAATAATGTGAAGCAAAAATGCTTTTTAACTTATACTATGTATGTACTCATATTGTATACGCAAAGCGACCTGGTAGAGAAAGTTGAATATGTCACATTCAGTAACGTAAGTAATGTAGTGTTTCTTGCAGTTGGATCGGCCCATTGTTTCGGTGGTAATGATCCCGACTATAAAACTGGCAGTTGCGTGTTCGACTGTCACCTAGGATTAATGTGGTGCGGTAGGTTTAATGTGCGGAAGGTGAATGTCTGTCTGGTCTGTCTTGAATGTTCAACACTCACCAACGATCCTGGTGCCCGACTGTTGAATACCACAAGCCTCGTAATTAATAGGTGGTAATTGTGGATCCCCTTCAAAACTCCTCGTTTGGTTTATCAGCGCATTATTGTACGTCACAAGGGAATCTATGGGCACATTTTTGTCCGTGTTCGAAATTACACTTGCATCATAGAATTTAGGTGATTCCGGATATACAACTGGCTCCATTACGTATGTTGACCATTTTTCTTTGGCTGGACAGCAAACCTAAGAAGTGTTAACCAATTGAACACGCCCAAGGAAACGTAGAGGATACATCATTCGATCGAATGGGTTGTGAAATTGACCGTTGATACTGGTCTTGCTAGCATAGTGCTAGAATGTCTAGTGAATACCCGTCGCCCAGGGGATTTGCATAAGTTCTCTCTACTTTACCCTGATTAAAACGTGCGGAGTTGGACCTTTTTTTTTTTTTTTTTAAAGTCCTACTATATCGTTAGGGTTGTGCTACTAAACAAACTCACCACCCGCTGTATCACAGCCCCCGTACTTATAACCCCCCATTCTCTCATTAACAATGAATCGTTTCGTTTCTGTCGTCCGAGGGTCAGTGTAGCATTGGTCCTGTAGCTTGCTAAACTCAGTTACTCAGTACTTACTCAGTTACTTACTACAGTTACAATTCGTCACCTTCAAAAAGCAACTACACGTTGCAGTCATATAAATAACTTATTAATATAACTATTAACAATGGATTTCCGCAAAGTAACACCCAACTCAATTAACCATCCAAGGATAGAGAAAATGGCAGATCGTTATCTGTGCGAGATTTCACTAGGTCACAACTGGCGCAAATTTCTGGAATGCAAAAAATCGTCGTTACCTTAATTCTTCCACTGTGACCGCAGACGGCCACTGACTGTTTCAAGAAACTGTTATCTTTAGAAGTTCTGTGCTTATTTTTATTGATGTTATACAGTGGTGTACATTTCTTTAGCAGTGTACATTTGCCAGCGTCTCCATTCGGTATCTTGCATATATTTTGTACTGGAAACGAGGGTTTAATGAATATCGCAATGTATTAATGTTTTAAGGGGTGCGTTTGCAACCAATACGACAAAAGAGGCAGTCGCAATATTAATAATATTTTTTATTTACCTGCCTCGTTGGTCGTGTTGGTTAAGGGCACGACTGCCGATCGGGAGGTCCAGGGTACATATCCTAGTTAGGGAAATATTGGATTTTTCTGATTATATTTTCTATTTCTGGCTTAGAATTGTGTCCGTTGTATGACAATAAGCTCACCATCTATTCCATAGAGAGACGTAAACGTAACCGGTGAAACGTGGTAGAATACTACATTCCTCTGCCTACCTGTTTGGGGATTAAAGGCACGATGTTTTTGACATTTTATTTATATCAAAAATATATTTTGAATGTACGTACATAGGTGAAAGTCAACCAATGTAATAAATTTTTTATTAAAATTTAATAGGATTCGTAAAGTGCAGTAAATCGATTTGGGAAGTAAAGCATACGTATATATTTGTAACAAAGTATTGATTACGTATTATCAAGTCACTAAGCAGATAATAATACTATTGTAAAATAATAATAGCGCAGAATTGAATCTGTTTGTGCACGACGGAACAACGTTTGGGACGAGTTATGGTAAGAGTGGAAGATTTGAGAGATCAAGATATCTAACACTTTCACAAAATTTTAGTTCTGATGATCTGTTTTGTATAACAATAGAAAAAAAATTACAATATTTTTAGAAAAAAAAAAGTAACATCACGCCTGTAATCCCCGAAGAGGTAGGCAGAGGAATGTAGAACATTCCCACGTTTCACCAGTTATTTTTAAGTACAGTTATTTTTAGAAGATACTATAATATGACGATTTTGAAGATAATAGTAGTAGATAGAAGAAGATAGTAACTTTAGATACGAATAGTAAAGGTAGAGTATTTGTTCGGTGGAAAATTCGGTAAACTTCACATGCCCTACGGAAGTCTCCTAAAGATATTTTCCTTCAATATTACAGCAAAGAATATTTATTATTAAATAGCAAATTTCTGTAAATATATGCGCGCCAGGAGTTGAACCCGAGACCTTCGGCCCCATTATGTTAAATTATAAACTACTCAACTGTCACTGATTTATACATAAACGAATTCTGAAATATAAATGTATATAAGCTAAGCGACTTCTGGAGTAAAGACTGCGGCAAACGTAGTGCAGGAGGCCCCCCGGCTCGGTGGGATGTCGATCTGCGAAAGACTGCAGGCAGAAGCTGGTTGCGGCGAGCCGAGGACAGGGCGCAATGATGCTCTTTGGGGGAAGCCTATGTCCAGCTGTCGACCGAGTTAGGCCGATGATGATGACAATGATATATGTAATGTCCTTATCGTACAGGCTCCGTCTTACCTGCGGTCGGGTGGCCATGTGTGAATTTTCCTAAGATTGTTATAATTGTATAATATACTCACGTGCGGCAATGTAATCCACGATTATTAGGATGCAGTATATGTAACTAAATTTAATTCCGCACTCCATATTTCTACCGTTTCCTCATATCGTGTGTATCCGCAGGCCACCGCACTAATACTACACGAACATAAGTATAGCTAGAGATGTGCGTCGCGTTTTGCATCATGTACACAATACATGCGTGGGTACATATCTAATATGTGGTATTCGTTTGTTGGTGTTTATAACTTATAGCATTGTCATCTACATTTTGACTTTTTCCTTTAATAAATATTAGTGAGTATTGTAATTGAGTATTATATTTATGATAAATTATTTGTTTTCTTTTTCTATATATTTTTTGTTTTTTATTTTCTATTTAAAAATGCTGTTTTTTATGCGTTTGGAAACAGAAGAATGTTCCTAGCATTTGAGCCGATTCCGGTCTGCAACGTTCATGTAGGTCCAAACATCGTGTATTACCCAGATGCGATACCTAGATACCGTCAAAGTTACTAAGATACGCAGCAAAATCAGTAACGTATTTTTACAGGAAAACATCTTGTGGAAAACCTACTCGTAGTACAGTTATCCTTCACGAACTCGCCAGAGTATATGAAATCTACCAAACTACACGCGGCCACCTTGGAATCATAATTATCATCAGCCTAATGCAGCCCACTGTTCTACATAGGCTTCGCTTGACGGATTGTGTCTGAAGTCCTAACGCTAGGCATGTGTGTTGGGGATCGCAGAGCGCAGCGTCTCATGCTACCGAGAGGTTCGTGTGCAACAATGCGGCGATAAAGGAACTGGTGATGGTAGCTTCAACGAAATTATGAAGGATTAAGAATCATCTGTCTCTGAAAGTAACTTTCAGTGTTTTTGTTTTTAATATTGTTTGCAGTGGTTAGTGAGAGAGGTTTTCACTTATCTGTCCTTGTTTCCTGTGTAATGTACAAGTTCATCGTGAATGTTTGAATGGTAGGTGTTTTTTAATTTTTTAAACAAATCAATCAAATTATTTGTAGGTATGTGTCGTTAGTCTATTTTTATCTAAGCAGCTGCGAATATTTTATTATATTCAATGGATGGTAGCCTAATACGTCCTATAGGCGGCCGTCCCCACATTGCTAATTTTATACATTTGAGACACAAAATTCCGCAACTACATTTGATGGTACATATGGTCTGCACTTGCATGAGGATTTGGAACTTTTCGCGTATGGTGCAATATAATGATTCAACATTGTTGCGCAATATTATAAAGAAATTCACGGTTAGTTGACGATGGGAGCATAGCTTTATGGTGACTGTAACACACTCCGACACTTAATTATCGTTTTTTTTCATGACTCATATTCCGATCAGATGGGATTATAGGTATGATATATGTAATATATTCACACATATGTATGTATATTGTGTATATAGAAGTATATTATATATGTATATTATATAACTGTTTATATTTGTAATGTAGTGATTCATTCGGCTCGTCACGTCATATACGTATTCATATATAATTAATATCTTTTATAATAATTATTTTATATAAATCGCTCCTCCTCTCCGACCTCAATGTATCAAAAAATACATATATCCCTACCAAATTTCAGGTTTCTCGGAGCTGTAGTTTGGAAATATTAATTTTCCGTTCTTTACGCCCCCGCATTCCTCTTTGGGCATGGAATTTCGTAAAACCCGTTCTTGGCTGATCTCTACTTAGCGAAGATTCATATAAATTTTTCAACCCCTATTTACCCCCTTAGCGTAGGAATTTCCAAAAATGCGTTCTTAGCTGATACCTACGTGATAAATCAAATATTCTTG
>DWFO01005160.1:0-10754 GCA_018246595.1 Mimoniades nurscia nurscia
ACGTTTACGTCCCACTATGGAATAGGTGGTGAGCCTATTGCCATGCATCGGGCACATATCCAGAATCCGAACCACTACTAGAAAGTCTAATTTAGAAAATTTTATAGTGTTCGACCCGGGAATCGAACCCGGAACCTCCCGATCGGCAGTCGCACTTGCAGCAAACACGACCAACGAGACAGCAATTAAATATTAAAATATCAGTCTAAGATTAAAATATGATTATGTTGCAAATAGAACTCAAAAGTAATCGTGTTGTTAATTGTAAGATTTGTGTTAGATTACTTTTTAAAGTTACTTATTGCATGAAAATTAATTAAGTCTTTATGCTATTTATTATAAATATGATAGTCACGTCCACCCGGAATTAGTCTGGTAAAATAAATGTTTGATATTTATCCAGTCTACATATAATATGTAAAGTAACTTCACGCTTGTAATCCCAGAAGAGGTAGGCAGAGGAATGTAGAACATTCCCACGTTTCAGTAGTTACTTTTAAGTCCCACATATAATATGCACAATAGCAAACCGATCTAGAACTTTACATGCAATTACTACTACGACATTGTGCAGCTTTTCTTCCTTTCCGTATGTAAAAATAAAACGATGAATTTTTTGCTTTATCTTAAGTATCTTAAGTACAAGTACAGAGATGAGTCAATTTACAACAATTACACAACCTTACAAATACCTGCTTTATATGTTAATGATATTTCAGAGTATTAAACAAACAATCCTGATAATGTGGGAGTTGTATTACTTGCTACAATTATGGATGTTATATAATATTCCGGCAGACATTTCTAATTAAATTGTAACCTTACCCGAACGCTAATTGCTATGGTCAGTAATTAATACAGTAGTAGGAATACTAGGGACTGTTCGGGCTCATCCTGTTATCAATGAGGACGTGTTAGGGAATGTTTAAATGAGGCAATAGTTTCCACGCTTTACTTAAAATAATATAAAGAAAATTCTAAAACTCCGCCGTGTAGCAATTTTAGTGGGATTTAACACAGTTTGCCAACAAACATTCGACCGATAGCATAATGACCAATTAGTCAAATCGATTGCAAATACAACATTTCGTAACTGCTGGAAATTTCGAAGCGCTCTAATTTTCATAACAGGTATCTATGTGCATTGTTTTCGGTCAAATGAGGATTTAAAGCGCATAATCACCAGCTATTATATCGTAGCACTGTTGGGAATTTAAATACATGTAGGTAGGTGTACGATTTACCATCATCAGCATATTGATGTCCATTGCTGGTCATAGGCCTATCTTGAGGAGTTATGCCCATAATTCCCACATTGAAGGTTCATATGTATATACATATGTAGTTTATCAACCATCTCGTTACCATACCACAAGCTCTCTTGACGTTTACTTTGGGATCAGATGGCCGTGTGTGGAGATGTCCCAAGATATTTTTATATTATTATTGAGCGTGCTTGTTGTGGATCGCAGAGCACAGGTTTTCGCACGGCACGAGGTCGAGGAATTTCTTCTTACTCCGCCCTGACACGGAAAGTATTGTACGGTCCCATTTATTTAAATGCCCTTGCGGAGTACGATTCCTTACCGCAGCTGTACAAAACCTGAAGCGGGCGAATTCCACCACTCTTCACGTCTTCATCATTGTATCTTACTGACAGTGACAGTAATGTCAATAATCATATTAACATTTGGAAATTAATACGTTTATGCCCCATGTTTGATCCAACTATGCACACGTGGATATTTTCAAATCGAAAAACGAGAGTTTTAGACATTTCGAAGGATCTGAGCCCGAAGCAGCTACATAATTGATTTTATGTACTTGATTGCATATATTCTGGATTAACTCACGTACCTTAGTTTTTCGGAACTATGTGAAAAAACACTCACGAAACAACTAACAGTATTATATAAATACTTAAAGAGACAATTTTTTAACACCCTAAAAAAGAAAAAATAGGTACTAGGTACTTACATTTACACAAACGTTCCAAATAAAGGTGTTTAGGTATGAAAGGCAACACAAGTTATACATATGAGTAATTACAATCTTTATTTATTGCTGTTAGGTTAGGTGTACCGGTGTACGTCATCTCTGTGGGTTGTTAGTTCAAAGCTTTCGGGTTATCGTCAATATTATAAGAAATACAGCTTGGTTAATGGAGTGGGACCTAAATAAGCAGAACATTAAATGAAATCCAAACTGCAAATACCAGTTAAATATATACGGTGATCCGAACAAAGAGCCTCGCGCGCCAGAGATCTCTGGTTGCGCCTCATTATTCTAGTTAAATATAATTATACCAGTAATATCAGCTTTTATTTATTCTATGAAACGACGTAATTAATAGTAGGTATAGGTATAATAAAATATAGTTCTTTCAGTGATAACAAATTAAAATTACATGCTTTATATATTTAGATTCTTATTAATAATTTAATAATAATGGAATTACTTGATACTAGCATATTAGATTTTATTATATCTATTGTGTATTTCGTCCATTGTTTTCATGCATGCATACGGTATACAGATGCATAATTTCATATTACACGAGGTGGTCTACCACGCAGTATCATCTCCCTTTATTATCTACTTTGTTTTCTATTTCAACAATAAATGAGCAACAATAATAATTCACCAGTAACTAAAGCGTTAAAACAAAGGACTTACTAAAAGTAATACGATATACTCGTATTGTTAAAGAATGTTATTTGATTTCAGGTAATCGAAGTATTAAAATTATACCTTAGAATTGCTACAAATACATATATGTAACTTAATTACATATACAAATGACATGTTTTTATTCACCAAGAGCGTAATTTTTACAACTCGTCTCAAGTGCGTCAGCACATCTCGACTACGCATTCGGCAATTGAGTGAGGAAACAATAAGTAAGCCTCATCGAAGGGGTTATATATCTATAGGTCTGTACCACGTTATCTCTACGTGAAAATAACACCCTAAAGACATCTGTATCCAATGTATATAGACGTATGTTTCTCAAGCTCGAAAACCAGACACGCCTCGTACATATTTGGATATTTCACTATTTCTCCGTTTCAGAGCCGTGTTCAGCACACCGGAGATAGATCTGTGAGCTGGCGCGTTATTCGTGTGAATTTTACGAAACTACATCACTTTGAGCACGATCCTGTTACTTCCGCTCGAGCACCGACGAATTATAAAGACGCATCCTTTACACTAGATTATTAAAATTAAACCGTTTTGAAGTGGCGGTCTCAAAGTCGCCGGTTTGCGGACGCAAGAAAGTTGGTGAATTCATCACAAAGGACAAAGGGCCACCCGGGGCCATTTGCTCACCGCGCGTATTTGTTCGCGCCTAATTAAACACGTAACAATGGAAGTAGCAGGTACATCGAGGCAGAATGATAGGGTTGCACCGTTTCATGTTTATGCGCCCTGTCAACTATCCAGACCAACTAAATACTACTCGTATTTAAATCATAATCACATTTCGTAATTCACGTACACTTTTGTTACGGCAGCCGCACTTGTAGGTAGGGTTGTGCAAAATGGTTGTAAAAAATATACTATTCGTATATTATAAAGACTAGAAGAAACTTACACGCTATTTGTCATGAAAACATCGATAACGTTCAAACTTAAAATTAAGTATGACCATAGAAGTTCAACTAGGTACTATTAGACCGCTTGTAATATTATTGCTATCCAGTAATAAAATATTGGAATATATTCGCACAGCTATCTGATCCCAAATTAAGCGGAACCTGTGCTTATCCGGATATTTGACTGCCTCGTTGGTCGAGCCGCACCAAGCGCAATTGCTGGTAGAGAGTTCCTGGATTCAAATCGTGGATCGGGTACTATCGTTTTGTTACTTAGATTTTCCAATAAAAATGTATGAAAATGGTTTGAAGTGTGGATTTGTGTCCGGTGTATAGCAATATGCTCATCAACATCCGTGGTGGGACGTAGACGTAACTGATGTAACGTGGGAGTGTACTACACTCTTCTTCCTCTGCGGGGATTACACGCTTGACATTGCGTTATTTTTTTAATTAATAAACTTCTTACATTCATTTATATAAACTTTACACCCAAACAAAAGTCCAATGTTACAAAAGTATATATTGCTTACTGTAGGTATTTAGTTATTTCACAATATGCCAGTTACGGGTTAGAATAATACTGTTTTTTGCAAAACCAACACAAACCCACGATCAATTCGCTTACCATTCTTCATTATGCCTGAATATGGACACGCAGTGATGAATTGATCGTCCATCAAAGTGCTGCGCCGCGCATTCGTCATTGGTTCGAGGTACATACATACCATTTGGATTTTTTTCAATTCTACAAAGTTACAGCGCTTCATATAAAGGTATAATTACCCTTCGTAGTCATTCGTATTCATTTACTGAGATTTATAAAGAGAGAGTTACAGCAGATTATTTAGTTTTAGAGGCACGTAGATCAATCTATAATAAATGGCCAGGTAGTGACTACCTCGTTAGTCGTATCGGTTGCAAGCGCGACTGCCAGTCAGGAGGTCTTGAATTCAATACCCGAGTCGGGCACTATTGGGTTTTTTAGATTTTTTAGTAGTGACTCGGAGTCTATTTTGTGCACGGTATATGGCAATAGGCTCACCACCTATCCCATAGTGGGACGTAAACGTAATTGGTGAAACGTGGGATTATAATACACTTCACTGCCTACCTCTTCGAGGATTAGAGGCGTGATGTTACGTTACGGCATAGCAAAAATGTTATCGGAAGAAAACGTTGGTACTTCCCATGGATTCTTCTTATTACGCTGTGCACAACGGAAAACAGCTATGGGAACATTGCTATAGTGTATCTGAAATAAGAAAGATAGTAGTTAGTGACTTCGGATTCGAATCGTGTAATGTAATCGTAAGAATATTAACTTAAAGTCAATTTACTTACGTGATATAACCGTGAACATAATATTATAAACATCACCATTATCATCATCAATTCGTTCCTCGGCTAAATGAGAAGGTTATTTATTGTACGCCTTGTATGCCAAGTCTGGATTCAGAAACTTCACACACATCAGAGAACTAGAACAATATATTTGAACAAAATATAAAAACAAACTTTATCCCCACCAAAATGGTATCAATAAACAACGAGGCCCGACGTGTTTGTGTTCCAATATCGATGAGACCGCTGTAACATTACAAAGTAAAACAAATCCGGCACGTTTGCAATCGACAAACAATTCAGTGCAATGTTCAACAGTTGCACTCCGTATTAGCGACCTCATTCCGATAATGAGAGAGATCCGCAAACATTGACGTTTCCACTACGCTGTCCATACTGGACTCCCAATAACTTATGGGACACTAGGAAGAATAATTTATCCTGCATCTGGTAAACATTTTTTACCATTTATGTTGAATATAATAATATCTTAACAAGCGTGGCTTTTAGAACCATCGTTTTAATAATACTTTATAAATGACTCATTGGTAAAAATATTTCACACTAAGAAGAAGTAGTACAAGTTATTTGCACTAGAAATACACGTTTAAAATGAAAAGGATTTTGAGGAGAAAATTAAAGATTATTAAACCACAAATGCCAAGTATATCTCTTGTTACGAATCTGACCTTACAGCTTCTTATAGATTCAAGCACGCCGGTTTTGGACCTTGGGCGTCCCCAAACCCTTCGTATCTGTCACAATGGGTCAAAATAGATACGTCTCAGTCCTCAACGACACTGACATCAAACCAAAATCATTGCAACTATATTCTGATTTTCATTGTGTTCAAGGGAAAATTTTATAATAATTATATTATTCTATTCCGCTATTTGTCCCGTCACTGAACATGGACTCTCTAGTCTCTACGCATACTGTTTGTCTAATAACTGCAAACATTTTGCAATCAGAGCCAAATATATCTGGTTGCCTGTTTGCCTTTTCGAGTCCCCAATAAAGCAATACAACGAGCCGTCTTCATATTATTGTGTTTATTGAAAAACGTAAATTGGTTTTCGTCGCGCTAACGATTGTTGGGTGAATAGAAATTTATTCATTCAGGATGTAAGCGTCAATGTGAATGAACGAAGTGAACGAGTGAATCATATCTTACAAAGTTATAGGGGCATGTATATGCCCTATAAGGCTTTGATGGCTGCAATCGATGTAGGAATAGCTATCAAACAGGTCATATATTTTTTAAATGGTAACCTTAACTCGGATTATGCCAGTTAATATCCGATCGTGCTTCAATAAACTAATCACAAACCTATACTGTATTCTTCAGTCATTTACACTTCTAAATATGTTGTGGGCTAATATGTATTGTAACATCTTTCTATGAATATCATTTAAAGATTGTCTAAAGCTTCGTATTCCAAATTTCTAATTGACAAAATATTAATTTATGTATTTGATATTATGTGTAAACCCATGAAAATTTCTAACCCATTCTGAACCGTAACCATAACTTTTGACGCCTAAATTAATAAATGATTACCAGCAGGAAAGTTGGAAATGGTTATAAAAAATTCTCATCGCTGTTAGTTATGTAAGTTACCCTTAACGGACACTTATATTTTTATAGTTATTATACCTAAGGTCCTTAAGGATAATGAGGGCCTCACTACAGGTCAGCAGTAAGTGCCAAAGTCTTACAAACTTGACATGATTCTTTTACATTAATTAAGTATTAGTTACAGAGAATTCTGATTCCCTCATCGGTCAGTATGGAACCTATTTGGTCAAGATGCGTGAGGCTCTGTCTCCCTTGTCACCAACATTCGCCTTGTTCATCTATACCAACCGAATTACGATGAGTTCCGGTACATTTTAGTTGAAAATGTGAACGAGGACCACATGCCCTAAGCGAACAGGAACAAAGTTTATCACTACTCACGTGTTGTATTTGACTTACAAATTGCTTTAGTACTCCAATCGTTTCTAAGCAGAAACAAGTATACCAAGCGTAAGTCCCTGAGCTCCTCGACGCTGTGCTTAGTTTCTCCTGCAGATTTAGTTTATAATTGCATATCCCACACTCTAGGTTAGACTTTCGTTACGCAAATGTAATACACTAGATGAAAAATGTAATCTCTTTTCTTGTTCATTGTTCATTCATAACGAACGTTGTATAAAATAATTGCATTATTCAAAAGAACAATGCATGAAAAATTGCACAGACTAGTGTAATTTCTTCGGCACCCCGAAAAGTTTGATCTTAAATTGGCGTCATTAATTTTGTGATCACAAATAAACAAAGTGAAACAAAAGAGAATAAAATATTCTATCAGCAAATCTGTTACCTCATAATTCACACAGAGAGGCCCGTACCGCACCGAGGCGTGGCAGGTGGTCTTAATAAATACGAGAATGGTATATCGTGGAGTTAGATAATAAATTCAAGAGGCAATCAACGCCGCGGGGGCGGGTAAAAATATTAATAGCTGAGAAATAATTACATATTCATGATTTCCACCGGCGCTCGGGATGGAGGTACTCGTAGAATGAAGCATCGGGGTGAACTAAGTCCTATAAAACTAGGCTCCTGTAGAACGGTCATAAAAAATATTTAACATTTATTGATGTGTACCAATTAATTTAATTATTTTGATTATTATACTTCTATTCATGTTTTTAATGAATAAACGATTTTTTATGGGCATTAATCTTAAATTAACGTAACATCACGCCTGTTATTGCCGAAGAGGTAGGTAAAGGAGTATAGTACAGTCCAACGTTACACCAGTTACGTTTACTTCTAGAATAGGTGGTGAGCCTATTGCCATTCATCGGGCACATATCCAGACTCCTAACTACTACTAGAAAAACCAGATTTAAAAAATCTAATAGTGCCCGACCCGGGATTTGAACCCTCCCGAACGGCAGTCGCGTTTGCAACCAACACGAACAACGAGCCAGTCTATAATCTTAAATTATTTTTCATTTAAGATGAAAAATAATCATCGCAATGAGCCCACCCGTGTTGCCTGTACAAAATGCCATTACTTATTAATTTCACCCTTTGTTACAGCTTTATTGTAAAAGTGCCACAATAAAGAATAAATCTATAAATGAATAAAGATTGCCGTTTTGTAATTAATCGTGTAACTATGTCATTAATTGATTAATACCTAAACTACTCTGCCCACCTTTCCGGGGACTACGGGCGTGATGTTACGTTGTTACGTAATCGAGTAGTATTTTCAATAGTAGACTCACAATAGATAGTTCGAAACAAACATTACATTTATAATCGCTTTATTAAACACATTACCACAAAACTGTTTGTGACGTATACCTATAATGAGGTCCCACGTGGAACACGAACACCACGGCCACATAAATTCGTATTCGCTAAAATAGTAACTTGCGCTTGATTAGCTGGTAATAGATCAGTTTACTTCCATTCATTGGGGAGTCACTTAATTGTGTTCGTTTTAGTGTATTTCATTTTATCTACTTCCTTCTCTCTGCTCCTTATATTGCCCTACACGCATGGGTTTGTGAATTTCCATTTAGTTACTTCAAGACACAATTGCGTCTAAGGAAACAACGATACTTGTATCCCTTTAAACATAACTCTGAACTATTGGAACTAGATTTCTTAACGATTGTTTCTTGACCATGTTTGTATATTACTTTAGCAATATTAGATATGCAGACATACAAGAACGCTTGAGTCGTATGTATGAAAATTACGAAAATTTAAACATATTACGCATAAGCACTTACTGCATACTCTCTTTATGCTCAGTGGGAATATGTAAACTGTATGGACTCACAAATTTAGATGACATTTTTTACATATACTCGTAGTCTAAAGCACACATACTGATATAATAAAGGAAAATACTCATAAATAGTTGTTCAAGTGAACTAAGACCGAAGTCTTCTTAATCGAGACGTTTACTTTTTACTATAGATATCATAAACCATATTTCATTACTAATTTTAATTTCACTGCACCAATTCACTACGGACGTAGGTACATACATACGTGGATAACGCAATAAAAATTGCTATAGCACTATAAAAGGTTGTACAACACAAAAGCAATATTGCGCTATTAAAATTTTTACTCGTATTTCGTCACCATCATTGAAAGGTGATGGATTTCATTGACTATTTTAGACCGACCCCAATTGACATGTTCACAATGGAGCATCCATTACGCATTGTATGAGAAATAAAAGCTCCTATATCAGAGCTCTATATGTGTTAATAGATATGGGGCTTATATGACAAATGGCTCTTTTTTGGGACGCTCGCAGTTCAATTTGAAATGAATAAAATATCAATTGGAATAGCGTTAATGTTTTTGTTAAAGTAAAATTTTTATATGAGCGTACATTAGTACTACTCGTTCTAATAGTAACAGTAGTAGTCGTCTTGTACTACTAGTACACGATACTAGCAGTACTTTATTTCTTAGAGTAGTACTCTTGTAAAAGCTCGTGCTGATAAAACATACAATAAAGTAATTGTCCATATATAATTTACTTCTCATACTAAAACATATTATAAAAGTATGTGTCTTTGTCCTTCCTATAGAGTGACGCATTGGGGTAATTTATTACAAAAATAAATAAACATTTTCATTGATCAGAGAATGCCAAAAACTACCGAAAGAATGTTAAACTTAGGGTCTGCCAAGCGAGCTGACCTGACGTACCACTTCTACGTTATCAACCAAAACGTGACCTATTTGATCAATATTGGTGATTCTTACCTAGATAGATTCATACATACTTATTCATTGAATGTGCTAAACGTAGACTCTAAAAAACCTAACAGAATCGACATTCTAAAATCAGAATCAAAATTACTAATACCACATTTTGTAATAACGGCACGTCACATTGCCGACCGCGACAATTGGATGAGCGGGTGGGACGCGTCGCCCGCCATCTGTTATGCAGATTACCGATTGCGGTATTGTGGAGACTCGCCTGCGTATCTGTGCTTACTTGTCGAACTATGCATCTTCGTAAGAATTATGATTCTTAACATTTCCAATTCTCGATCAAATATTCCGGCAATATTTTCATATATACGCAAAACCTTGATTCTTATTGGTACGATAAATAATCTATAGCAGATTTATAGGTATTAAGAGTATATACATAGCTTAATTCACGTCAAATACGATTAAGACAAAATACTTAACAGCTAAGCACGTTAATTCTGCCATTATGAATTAAACTGTTAAATATAAATTATTTTATATGTACATTATATAGGATCTTAAAGGCGCATTTATATATGTCGTTTTTTTATATTTATTTACATTTACAATTTATATTATATAAATTACCAGTGAATTTAAAATGTGAGTCTCATATAAAACTATAGATCCATATTGTGTAAAAGGTTTTAATAACGCGTGAGAGCAATTTTCGAATAAAGTTGATTTTCACAGCTCAATAACCTTAATGGAATCAAAGTTCGTTTGAATAAATGAGCGAAATCGAATGGACTCGAGCACACATTTTTGCAGTCACGACTTATAATAATATTATAATACATCTGCCTCGTTGGTCGTGTTTGTTGCGAGTGCGACTGCCCATCGGGAGGTCCCGGGTTCGATTCTCGGGTCGAACACTACAACATTTTCTAATTTAGAGTTTCTAGTAGTGGTTCTGAGTCTGGAGATGTGCCCGATGTATGGCAATAGGCTCACCACCTATTCCATAGTAGGACGTTAAAGTAACCGGTGAAACGTGGGAATGTGCTACATTCCTCTGCCTACCT
>DWFO01005161.1:0-10753 GCA_018246595.1 Mimoniades nurscia nurscia
CCAGTTACGTTTACGTCTCGCTATGGAATAAGTGGCGAGCCGATTGGAATACACTGTGCACACATCCAGTCTCCGAGCCACTATTAGAAAACGAATACTTAGTAGTATCAATTTAGCTAACTAGGAGCCAACTGCTTAAGAAATATTCATATGAAAATGCTGAGTCGTGCGATTTGTTGATATTGAACAAGTAATGCCATTGTCACGTTTGTTGAATGTGGATCAAGATGTGGCGTAGTCATGTATGACCGCGCTCGTGACACGTTCTGTGTTTCTGTTTGATACGGAGTAACCGATAGGAACCCTTAGTGGGTACCTACATGTGGGTCACATTGCATCGATTATAACCTCCAGATTTGCCTCTTGAACCTTATACACCATTAGTTACAATCGAAAATTTCTCAATTCATTAAAGCCCAGTTTCACTCAGTTGTACCTACATTCGTGTTTAAAAAGGAATGTTTTGAATGTTTATAATACCACATCTAATGTACATATGTAATAATTTAAATGTAAGAGTTTATTTATAATTTCCTCTGTAAATTTTGAATAAATTTATTAGTATAGGTACTTTAATTACTTGCTGTTAAACTGAACCTTTATTGTCTCGTGTTGCATTGCATTACGTGTTTATCCTGAAGTAATTAAGAAATTAACGTCACAATAAAATAATATACTTTCTATCTACATAGCATTTTTTAATATTAATTTGTAGTCAAGAAATAATTTGATAACTATCAAAAAGCGTATGCAGAATGCCATAAAATTAGTTGTAACAATATTTTATATGTACCTACTTAAGTTTTATGCGCCTATGTATGAATGCCTTGTTGATCGTGTTGGTTGCAAGCGCGACTATCGATCGGGTGGTCTAGTGTTCGAATCCCCGGTCTGGCACTATCAGATTTTTCTAATTTAGATTTTTAGTAGTGGCTCGGATTCTGAATATATGGCCGGTGTATGGCAATAGGCTCACCACCTATTCCATAGTGGGACGTAAACGTAAGTAGTAGGCCGTGGGAATGTACCTACTACATTTCTCTGCCTGCCTCTTCGGGGATTACGTGCGTGAAGTTACGTTTTGTGTATCTGAAGTAGTTCCTGAAATGAAAAGTCCCTTGGATGGGCCCCGAAGTTTTATACACATAGTGTCTATGATAATACCTGACTTACTCACTTAAGCACAATCGGGATGTTCAGTGACCGCGACGAGTGCACTTTATTTACGTTATCCATTGCACCGGGTACTCGTTACTTAATAGACCTTCACGCTTGACTTAAGTATCGCCACGGACTTGCACCCGGCTCTTTGTCAGGGTGTGCTTTTACTACCTGTCGCATATATGTACATATGTATGTAGGTACATTGATATATTATAACTATGGTTTAAAAAGTAAATTTACCCTTTATGCGTTGTGGTTTATGATCAGCGTAGTAAAAATTCGGTTTGTAACAAATTTTAAGACAAATTTATATTTCATTATACCTTTTTTAAGTTTATAAACTTAATTTTATAATGTTGCGCATTATAAGTATAAGAGCACTGGCTGATGAACCTTTTCATAAACAAAGGGTTTTCCTAGCGCTAAAATGTTTAGACGCAACTCCAGTATCGATTGACAGCGCCGAGAACGGCTGCGGAGCGGACAGTTCTAATTATAGTTCGTAGGTACAGCGGCAAGCGCTTTATGTCACGTCGTACAAGGTTACTATAGCGAGGAAATTATTTCTAAACGGCTTTCCGAAAGCGGCTAGAAGAAAGTACTTTTACTCGGAGAGGAGCGATGTGGCACAGTTTCCACGCGACGTGCGGTTGCCGGCGTCCGACGCTGCTACCTCGTGGCTTTCCAACTCGATCCGCGAATTTAACAAGCCGCTGATTGCGGCTGGTGCGGGGAAACACGGGATTAATGGATGGGTTGTATCCGTCGGATGGACATGCCATGTGAAGACTGCATTCGTGTTTCTTTAACTGCCGCGCCATAAATGCCAGCCTTCGTGGTATATTCATGATATGTATGAGTCAATTAAAGGAAATGTTGTGTAAAATATTTAACATAGGTACTAAATGTTATTGTATTATAGTATAGGCTAACAAAATTATGTACGGTAGGTAAATACTTTTTATTTTCAATCATCGATTTTGTAATATTTTTAAAATTCTCCTTAATAAGACTTTGATTGGTGTATTGTTTGAAACCTACATGTAAAATAAATGAAGATTTCTAAATATAAAACGCTGCTGTACTACAATGAACCGACGATTAGTAATTATCTATATATACCTTATGATATATATCAATATAATCATTATCTATATTTTATACTTATGTATACGTACCTACGTAGTTTATCGACGTTCGAATATCCCCAATATTAAAATAATACATTAATATTAAATATTTAAAATAGACTACAACTCTTGATATTTACGCAAGAGGCTATAAGTAGGTACATAGATTTATTCATTTATTTATATGTAGGGATGTTGACTTTTAATTGAAGAAATTAGCTAATAATCACGAGCAGACGCTGCCGCAAACACTTGCAAATAACCTTAAATAGACTAGGATTATTGTCGGTTACGACAATTAGTATTAGTAAAATGGACTATTATATTAGGAATGTTATTATACATTAGTCTATTAGTGTAGAATTAGTGACCGCCCTGTTTAAATCTGTCCAAAGAGTTGTTACAATTGGGGACTAAAACGATCGCTTTCAGTACAAACGTACAACCGGAAACTACTCGCTTTATCCCGAAATACAAATTGTTTCAACAACATTTGCTTCACGGCAGAAATAATTGTACCATAAGTACGTACTGTTGAAGACGTGACGTACACTTACGTACATACATATATGTATGTACTTAGTGCCTATGATTTGTCGATACAAATCATGCAAAAAAATGCATTCATCGATATGAATGCATTTTTTTGTCTATTAACTATATGCCAGCACTATGCAATATGCATTTAATGATGAAAATAAAACAGGCACGTTAGATTTATTAGGATAAAGACATTCCGCGCTAGTTGCCTCCCGCGTACTGTGTAAAGAATGTGATGTCACGACATAATAATTTTTTGATGACCAATTACGCCGTCGTATTCATTTCGTTTATAATATTATAAAATTTAATAACAAATTAAAACCGCTATAAAGATTAAGTATATAACAAGCGTATACGTGTGACAAGACGGAAATGAATGTCATTAAAGTTTATGGCAGGATTTGATAGTTCGATTGTGCAAATACGGTCACCGCATTTCAACTGATAACTTATTGATATTCCCGAACAATACCGATATAAAAAGCGGGCTTTCTCTTCGTCCTACAGTTTACATAGAAACTTTGTGGACGCAAGGTGAGTTTTTCTATACCTATTACGTTCATATATCATCATATGTGTATATAAACTGTGGGATCTTTTAATGGGTACGAGTAACCCTGATTCGGTAGTAGCAATGATCGGCAGAGTATGTAGATCGGTAGAGTAGCCAATGATCGGTAAAGTTAAACAATGTACCGCGTTGTAGCTTTTTGGAGTTTTTTTTACGACGAAATGTTTATGAGCAATTCCTTGTTTCGACGTCTTGACCAGCTCGTAGTTATCGTTAGGCAATAGTTATCGTTAGGTGGTGGTCTTATCAGTGGTGGCCTTATCAGTGAATTAAAGACTTTTCTCAGGCGTTTGTGACTCTGATGAATGATTGACAGGTTCAGCCAAATGGACTCGTCCTAAGATCTCCAGTGGAAAAATACCCGTGATCCATTAGTTATTGATGAATCGAATAGAAAATACTACAGAGCAGGCTGAAAGCCAAAATCTTTCAAAAGTTAATTCTCGTATACGTTTGGTTAGTCGCGATCCCTATAAGCAGTACCTACATGCTAGATTTTTATACTATTGTATTGGTTAAATTAGTTATATTTTTTGACCTTTTCATCTTTCCACTGTTGGTACGTGGGTCTCCTCTCAGAATGAGAGGGTTAAGGCCATAGCCGGCCACACTGGCCAAGTGCGAATTAGCAGACTTCACACGCCTTGAGAACATTTTTTTTTGAGATCTCTAAGGTATGTTTTCGATACGATGTTTTCCTTCAGGTGCACGCTAGGATTTGCTATCACTGCTTGTTAAATTAGTTACGATTACTAAAAAATCCACTCAGAAGCATCAAATGTTCCCACACAACCTTTTTTTTAGTAATGAGTGTGAATATTGTCAAACCACATGATATTATAATGTTAAAATAAATTTGGTACTCGATAACAATCTTTAATTTTCTTACTGTTTGTTTCAGAATCAAACAATGAAATTCCTAATTGCTCTTGTGGCCGTCATTGCCGTGGCCGCCGCCAACCCTCTGCCCCTCGTGCAGATCATCGTCAACGTTGACGCGTCAGGCAACCCAATCCCAAGCCCAGGAGACAGTGTCATCGTTCAAGAACCGGCAATCGACATGCCAATTGTGGAGATGCCCGTCGACCACGTCATTGTGGAGAACCCAATGCTGCCGACGCCTGAACTACCTAAGCCTGAACCCGTCGAGATCGGTACCCCCGTGCTCCCCGTGGTTGTGCCCGAACCCATCGTGCTGCCAGAGCCCGTCCTCCCCGATGTCATAGTGCCCGCTCCCGTTGTCCTGCCTGACAGCCTGAACTAATTAAATACTTCATTTTTTCATTTGAATTCACCAGTTTCGGTTGATTACTCATGTTTTAAGCATGGATTAAAAGCATTTATCAAAACTAATTTTAACTTTTTTCTTTCTTGACCAAGTCCCATTTAGACGGAATATTATCGAAATAACAAAATGGAAATATATTTCGAATAACAATAAGTGTTCAAACGTAATTTAATTAAAATAACAGGTCCTAAATAATAAATTTACTATCATCAAAATAAAATGAGGGTCAAACAGATCACTCAGTCACGACGGCTTCGTTAATAACCGGTTATTTCTTCATATTGCTAAACGGCACAATACCTAATGTACACACGTGATAACAGTATTCTTGTTGCTATGCGGTTTTTAAAAGATGTGATCCACGTATGAATAAGTGATTCACACAATGAATGAACGACATTCCTATTTATTTACATATATTGTTAAAGAAAAATGACCGCCGTTATATTAATTAAAGAAAATGTCTGCCTCGTCGGTCGTGTTGGTTGGTAGAACGACTGCCTATCGGGAGGTCCCAGAAAATCCCGGGTCGGGTAGGTACTATTGGATTATTATAACTTAGATTTTGTAGTAGTGACTCGGAGTTTGGAAATGTGCACGGTGCATGGCAATAGCCTCACCTCACCACCTATTCCATAGTGGGCCGTAAACGTAACTGGTGAATTTTGGGAGTGTACTACATACATCCCTCTGCCTACCTCCACGATTATTACAGGCATGATTTTACGTGTTAAAGTTATAACAATATGCTAAATACTTACAGCTAAAGGAACTCTATTTTATATGTTAATAATAATAGCTATTTAAAATGTTTTAAATGACAAAGAGTTAATAGGTAAACATTATTATAATAATTTAATAAACATAATTTTACCTGCCGGGAAGATTCTCAAGATGTGGGAGTTATATTAACAACTTTTTTTAGATATAAGTTACTCGAAACATAACCAAAACGATGGTTATTTTTCTTTTTCATTAGTCATAGATAACCTTTTGAGTCCGGTCTTTTCAAGTTAAATCTGATAAAAAGATTTTGTTATTATGATTTCGTAGCAATGTAAAGAAATAACCCGTTGATATTGAGGTTATAGCAGGCTAGCTGATTTTTTTCACCTAGATTTTATTTTTAAGTTGGCGTTTATAAATTTATAATATACTAGTATTTTTGCCCGCGACTTCGCCTTTAACTTATCTGGGGTCATATTCTCCTTAGCATTGTAATGACAAATTGCAGTAGTAGGTATTATTATATACCTACTATATAAACACGATATTGTTTCCAGTCTATCAAATAGTTTTGATAGACTTAACATTAAAAATGGTACAAAAATAAGTCCTCTATTCATGCTAAAATGTAACAAAAACTATTTTAAATGTAACAACTTCTACACAATTCCACAGAGGAAATGAGTTGTGATTAACACGTCGATTACTGTAGTAACTACGGAAAGTAAGGTCCACCAGGATCACCGTGAGTTGAGAAAAATCCAAAGTTCTGAAGAAAATTACCGATTTTTAATTAAAAAATAACATTTTCTATGCGATTAATTTGTAAATTTATAGTATTCTCGAAACAACGTGATTATGCACAGAAAGTTTCATAAAAATCGATCTAGTCGTTTAGGAGGAGTTCAGTCACATACACACGAACACAAGAAATACATATATATATTGATATAGGTTATTCGTTTGCTTAAAAATGTTCGTTTTAAACAGGTTGTAAACAAGAAAAGTAAGAATAAGATTTTAAATAAATGCTCTTTTCATTTCTGGGTAAAACATCTGAAGCTTTAAGTAACATCACACCTGTAATCCCCGAAGAGGTAGGCAGAGGAATGTAGAACACTCCCATGTTTCACCAGTTACTTCCCATTATGAAATAGGTGGTGAGCCTATTGCCATACACCGGGCACATATCCAGACACCGAGCCACTATTAGAAAATCTAAATTAAAAAATTTAGTAGTGCCCGACCCGGGAATCGAACCTAGAACCTCCCGTTCGGCAGTCGCTCTGGACAAAGTGTTGTTTGCTTTAGTTGAGAATTTCAGGCTGAATTTTGGGGGCAGGCACGATGATTTTTAGGAGGACGAGCTCTAGGACTACGATGGGCTCCAACAAAATTGCAGGAAACTCAGGCGTTTCATCTTCAATAGGTTTAGGTTCGGGAACTTCAGGTTCAGGCGACAGCAGCACAGGGTCAGGTACGATAACGGTGTCACCCGGAACGTACACAATTGTCAAGTCGATCGTCGGTAGTTGGTCGATGATGCTCTCACCAGGGTTAGGATAGCCTGTTGGGTCAATATTGACGATTATCTGCTCGAGAGGCAGAGGGTTGGCGGCAGCTACGGCCATGACGCCAACCAGGGCAATTAAGACCTCAATCTCTAGAGTCTGAAACAGGGACAATAATGAAACACTGACAATACAATAAACAAATTCCTTTTATCATTGTAATTTCGTATCATCCGATATCTTATCTAATATAATAGAAATACATGTGTATATAAACTGCGGCGAACTGTGTGTTTTAGAAATATCCATGTGGGAAACTAAGTAGATATAAGTGAAATAGACAAAATACGATTATAATCTGTAAACGATTAAAATTTGATGATACGAATGTGGAACTGAAGAGGAGACCGGGGTGCCAGATTAACATAGAAGCAGATGGCCACGAGGAGGCCATTAAGCCCCCCTACCAAACTTGATTCTTGGCAGCATGTTTCATATGCGGTTTGCGTGATTTCAATCGATTATTACGACAATATAATGTAGGTACAATTATTGTTATTTTTGTAGTTGGTGTCAGCCAGGAAAAATCGATTCACTCAGTTCTAAGTTCTGAGGTAACAAACGTTAAAAAAGAAAATACAGAAGAATTGAGTACGTCCTCCTTTTTGGAAGTCGGTTGAAAAATGTTTAACGATAGGAGGTATTAAACACTTGGATTTATAACGATACATTCCAGGAAATTGCTATCATCATAATTTATGATAGGACTTTGAAATTTTGTAGCCATAAATAACGTTATCACAAATAAAGTGATAACTGATTGATATTGTCTCATAATTATGATGTAAAATAAAGTGTGATCGCTTTTTCTTTAGTTTACATAAAAGCATTGTCGGCACAAGGCGAGTCTCATTCTATTGAACATATTGTAATTTTAGAAGAAAAAATACAGAGTAATTAAGTCACGTGACGTAGGTGCCAAACTTGTTTCTGATTTATTCTTAGAATTTTAATTTAAAGAAAAACACTTTCTAATGTTAAAGTGAAGTCTTTGAATTTTAAATATACGGAGTTATGTCAATTATTTTTAAACAATCGATCAAACGCCCGTTAGAATGCACTATCAGTTAGAATACAGGAATAAATGAAATAAACATTATTACAATTTTTATTTCTTCGTGGACATGAGGAGGTGCAACTGAAAGTTGCAGGAGTGCATTTTTTAGTCCTGCCACCTCTTAGCCCCTATATAAAAAAACTACGTCGTAGTATCCTTTTTAGTTCGACAAATGTATGTATAATGTAGGTAATCGTCAATGTTGGCGCAGTTAGCCACCCTAGATCTGGTGAGAGCGTCATCGTTAAACCACCGACAATCAACTTGCTAATTGTGGATGTGGCGAGTAACACCGTTATGGTACCTGATCCAGTGCTACCGTCGCTTGAACCTGAAGTGACTAAGCCTGAACATGTTGAGGTCGCAACACCTGGGTTTCTTGTAATTGTGCCGGAACCCGTCTCCTAGAACCTGTCCTCCCAGATATTAGTCTGCTTCCGTCGTGTCGCCTGACAATCTTAACTAAATCACCGGAGTTTAATATTCAACTTGATAACCTTAGATTACGTCTTAAGCACCAATAAAAAGAGCGTCCATTTAAAGACCACATTAATTTTTTTCATTTTACGACTTCAAAGGGACAGGAATATGAAATTGTCAACATTGAATAAAAGTCTATCAGAGGTAGATCTGGAAACTAGTTTCTAGTAAAGTAAAAGTTTATAAACTGTACATTTATTGTCTCTGAAATAACATGAGGGTCAAACAGACCACTCAATCACGACTGCTTCGTTGTTAACCGGTTATTTCTTCATATTGCTAAATGTACGGTAATGTACCTATACTTTTGCCGCGCGTAATAACAGTACATGCAATAAAAGTAGGATGCTAACACTAAAGCCTCCGCTGTGATGTTGAGGAAACGTTAACTAGATATTCTTGTTGCCATGCGGCTTGTTCAGAGAAGCATTCTATAAATAAATGTGAGTCATAGGTACATGCCAGCTCAATGACGACGTTTCAAGGGTTGAATGAAAGATAAGCGCCATTTGTGTTTTGTTTTTGTTAGTGCCGCGACTGACGTGTGCCTAAGCAACGTCGTCATTAGGATAACATTACGCTTTCCGGTTTCCGAGAATCCCCCGGCGCGGTGAAACTGGGTGCATTACGTCATCACATGAAGGTTGGAGGTGGGAGGTTTACTTTCAAGCTCGTCTATGGAATATTTAATATAACATTTTGCTGTTGTCCTTATAATTGAACATTTTATATTCTTATCTTATACTGCTTAACTAGAGGTGCCTTTTAATATGTATGTAATCTTTTTGTTGAAATTCTACAAAATTCGTATAGACGAAACCGTTTCAAATGTTTCCTTTATTGATAGGCCTATAATACTCAGTTTTTGTAAGCTACTCAAATCTTTTACAATATCTTAATGATTCTATAAGCACTATAAGCTTTGTATAATTCTATTTATGAAATAACTATTATTATAATATGTGATGTAAAATAATATTATAGTAGGTACAAGACGTTTTACCAAATAAATTGACACGGTGTTTTAAGGTATCAAACTTCACAAAGAAACCAGAAAGGATTATGATATAATACAAAAATAACTTTACAAACCATTTGAAAACACGGAGAATAAATAGATCATGTACAAAGTGTACGTAAATAATCGTGAGTTTCAAAAATATCCGTGCTCATTTTATATAGTTTAAATATTCTTTGTTTGATTTAAGTGCTAATACTATGTGTGGTGGAAGTTCGATTTTGACATCTCTATGACGTCATAATCAGATGTAATCATGAGAATTGTCTAGATGTTTAAAGGCGAGGTACTTAACTGGTTCTGGGAACGTTCTCACATTTCCACCAAGAACCGCACCTGCTCTTATTTGGTCCTCCCCATTTAATTGTGACTCTGCAGCGAATGCGGCCATCAATTACCATGACAGTCTATTTTTTGTTCCACTCCTGGTTGATAGGGTTGGCAGTTCCATACAAAAATAATAGTAAACGTAACGACATAACGTAATCGTTATCGTTAATGTCATCGACTTAAACGTAACTGTCGAAAAGTGGAAGTGTACTCCACTCTTCTGTCTACTTCTTCGAGGATTCCATGCCTGATGTTACATCTTTCGACTATATAATTGAAATAAAAAATACTAATTGTAAGGGTTGTAAGACGTTCCAAGAACCATTTTCGAAACCCAAGCCAACGTCTTCCGCCAAAGCATACCCTATTACACAGTATGCCGAGCTCTGGCGACTACCTAGTCGCTGTATAGTTCACTTTACCTAGGCATATCTAAATGTCCTGGTCGCCCACGCGTGGGACCGACCACCAGTGAAGCGCAACTGTGCTCTACGTATCCGTTTTATTTAATTTAATATTTTCTGTCTTGTTTATTGAATACCTTATGTATTTATTATTCAATTCTAAGTCCAATTCTATTTTGCCATGTCACTTCCTAATGGTTTAGGTGACCGTCTGTGATGTTCTGAATACATTACATATTTCCGGAATTCGGACAACCCTGGATGATGGTAGTAAGTAACGACTTGGACGCGGATGAGATAAACCAGCGGATCATTGTTGCAAAACTTTACCGTGTCATTATACACCAGGCTCTATGCCTGCATCAGATACGATGCACAAATCGTTAATGCAGTTCATGTAAGAGGAAGCAAGGCAGCAAAAAACTTTGGCTGCTATCACAAACATGGTTGAGATGTTGTGTTGACGGTTGA
>DWFO01005162.1:0-10752 GCA_018246595.1 Mimoniades nurscia nurscia
ATCATCGATCGTTTACTGCTGTCGGTGGAGATAGCTCAAAACCTTCAACAAATGCGCGTGTCTAGACGCTGCAAGTCCACTGTATTCCGCCAACTCTAGTGATGTTATAAAATGGTATATACATATAAATATTTGACGTTAAAATCTCTCGCGACCCCAGAATTTTGCTACGCGACCCCATTTGGGGTCGCGACCCATTAATTAAGAAGCCCTGATCTACACTAATAAAATAAAGCTGATAGGTTAGTTTCTATATAGTTACTGTGTTTTGTTCTGTACTTATAGTCTCTGTTCTGTATAGTTCAGTTCTGTATAGTGTCTGTTCTTTTCTGTATAGTTGTTACACTTATGAGAAAGGCTGTTAGCTATCGAGCGCAACGTTACAATTTTTAATTAACTTTAAATATTGATATCTGTAAAATAAGTCGTAAGATGTGCTAGCGTAATAATTAATTATAAGTAATTAATATCTATTACAAAGATATTAGTTTCTAGAGGATCTAAAACAAAAGTTCGTGATATACCTATATCTATTTCATATGAATATTCCGCAGTGAGGCTTTTATATCAAAAAATGATTAAATACTTAAAGATGATTTTTTAACATTATTAGGCATATTAATTTTCACGACTTAAAGTTATTTCATTTTAAAAACCATTTTATGACAACAAACTCTGTCATTTACAGCATATTATTTAATCAAGTATAGATTAGGAGAAATTAAGGTAAAAATAAAAACATTCAACCTTTCAACGCTTTGCTCGAGTCTTTGTCTTTGGTACGGCGCGATATTGCGAAAACTAATATAGGTATATTTTCTGTACCGAGTTAATACCATAGCAAATGAAATAAAATGAACCAAACGATATCCAGAAAACAAGACAAAAATAAATGAAAATGACTGTAGCACCAGAAATTATCCATACACTGCAGGGCAATTTGTACCTTTAATACTGAGTTTTTTCAAATAAATTCTCTTTGTCTGATTATGTTCCACCGACGAATTGACCACATTAATAAAATTAATGTTAATAAATTTTGATAACTAAAATATTTCTAAATGATTTACTTACTCCAAATATAGCGGATGGTATAATTTTAGCTTTTGCCATAGCAAATGTTTTTATTCTTAGTGTTTCTATAGACAAGTGTTTTTCATAAAATTAACAGATATATTCTTCTACAAAATATTCTAGCAATCACATAAAAATACCATTTTTATATTAGTAAAAACGACAATAACTACTATCAATTTTCTTTTCTTGTTATTGTGAATATCACAGTAAATAAATTTGACATTGTGTTGTTTAAACAGCTTTATATCATAGATAAGTGTTTAATTTAAATACTAACTACACAGTATTGAACGTTACAGACAACCAACATATCTTGCCAAATATGGAAAGTTGCTGATATTTGTTTCTTTAAGATCTTTTGTGATCAAAACCGTGAAGTACAATTTACATACATATTCCCAACATATTATTTTACAATCCTTTTCTTCAAATATAAAAAATATTTCATTCACTTTAGGGTATTTCAGGTCTGTGGTGGTCGGACATTCATTCACTCAATCATTCATTACCTTTCTTTTTGCAAGTCACAAAACCATTCTTCCTTTTACTGCTGCGCACGTTCGGAGATCGGTCCGTCGGCGTTCGTATTAATAAAAATGACTGAAACTCTGAAACTTCGGGGTACTCTTTGTGGTCACAATGGGTGGGTGACGCAAATTGCAACTAATCCGAAATATCCAGATACAATTATTTCATCGTCACGAGGTAAAATTGTTAATTATTTCAATGTGTTTGTCTTGCTTGAATGATCTAATAAATAGTAATCTCTTTAAATCTTCTTTAATTTTGGTTAAAACTTTAGAATAACCGTTAGTATTGTCACAGATTGATTAATTATAACTAGTTTTAACTATATTTTATGATTTATGTGATGATGTTATACATTGCCACGCGATTTCTGAGCGGCAAGCGGATATGGGGCTGATAAACTTTAATAACAATTTAATTAATTCGAGCATCTGTATCTGATATTAATATTGTAATTAATTATTTTAGATAGGACCCTGATCTTATGGAAATTGACTCGGGATGAAACTAACTACGGTGTGCCCCAGAAGCGTCTTTACGGTCACTCCCATTTCATCTCTGACGTCGTGCTCTCCAGTGATGGAAACTATGCTCTATCCGGATCTTGGGACAAGACCTTGCGACTCTGGGATCTCGCGGCGGGCAAAACCACAAGGCGTTTTGAAGACCATACAAAGGTGTGATAGAACATATTGTATAATGTAATGGTTTGTTTATAAGTGTCAGTGATACGCGCCTATGCGAGGCAGAAGACCCATGTGTTTGCGCCTTAACGAGGCAGAAGACTCCCAATTCACAGAGCCACATTCTTGACATATTTCTGTAAGTAGAGTAGAGTAGCATGTAATTTTGCATAACTACATGTTATGGTAGATTGTCACTTAACAATATACATATATTTTTTAAATATTGCACTTTGATCCAGCCATTGTTAGATGAATATAAACTAATATCATACTTTTAAATTTAATTAAGGCATAATATTGGATGTTGTACACAAAATATTTCCAAAAAATAGTTTATTGCAAGCATTTCTTTATGTGCTCTTTATTCCTGCAGGATGTCCTCTCTGTGGCGTTCTCTGTTGACAACCGCCAGATTGTATCTGGCTCCCGTGACAAGACCATCAAACTGTGGAATACACTCGCAGAGTGCAAGTACACCATCCAGGATGATGGTCACACTGACTGGGTGTCATGTGTAAGGTTTTCACCAAATCATGCCAACCCCATCATTGTATCGGCCGGATGGGACCGTACAGTTAAGGTAAAAAGTCAAATTCATTGTCATCTTTACAAAAATATATTACAGAAAATATCATTACAAAAAAAGTATATGTAACTTAACACCTGTAATCCCCGAAGAGGTAGGCAGAGGAATTCTGCACATACCCATGATTCACGGGTTACGTTTACGTCCCACTATGAAATTGATGGTGAGCCTATTGCCATGCATCGGGCACATATCCAGACTCCGAACCACTTCTATAAAATCTAAATTAGAAAATTTTGTTGTTCACCCTGGGAATGAAACCCAGGACCTCCCGCTCGGCAGTTGCACTTGAAACAAACATGGACCAACAAGGCAGTATTATTTTATTTTAAGTCTGATCTCTAATTTACAGGTATGGCACTTGACCAACTGTAAGCTCAAGATCAACCATCTCGGTCACTCTGGCTACCTGAACACAGTGACAGTTTCTCCGGATGGTTCACTGTGCGCCTCTGGTGGCAAGGATATGAAAGCTATGTTATGGGATTTGAATGATGGCAAACACCTTCACACATTGGACCACAATGATATTATCACAGCCCTTTGCTTCTCACCAAACAGATACTGGTTGTGTGCTGCCTTTGGACTTGCTATTAAGATCTGGGTATGTATTATAGTCTTGTTAGGTTACTCAATTTGGGAATATTTAATTATCTTACTAATGCAGTTGAATTCATATTTCTGTACAATCATACAAGGGAAGACTGACTAGATTCAGTTACATAGCAATAAAAATTTGCATCTTAATAAAAAGATTGTCTACAGTTCTTTTGAGAAATCTTCATAATGTTGATTGCACTATGTATATATATGCACACATAAATGTGTAATAAAGCTAATTTTGTTTGTTCTTACAGGACTTGGAAAGCAAGGAGATGGTTGAGGAACTCAAACCAGACATCATCGACCAGAATCAACGAAAGGCTGACCCTCCCAATTGCCTTTCCTTGGCTTGGTCCACTGACGGGCAAACCCTGTTTGCTGGTTACTCTGACAATATCATCAGAGTCTGGCAGGTTTCCGTCTCAGCGCGATAACTTAATCTGTAAGAACAGATTTCATTTATTTTTGTGCTTTTACATATGTATAACTGCAAGTATAAAAATAAATGGAATTAGCTGACAAGTATATTAGTATTTTTATTATCTCCTAGTAAGTTTACTGATAAGTTAGTTATATAATAAATGGCCCCCATTCAGGGATCCTTTGTAAATAATTCTTTTGTTATGTAAATAAATTGTGATGTCTTTAACTGTTTAGTTATTTTAGTACTTTGATTTTTATCATAGCACCTCTTCTAAATACGATAATGTAAAATGATATAACAATACAAAGAATTAATTTACTTTGAACTTTGAGAAAAGCTGAAGAACTTCATTCAATAATACACCAAACTAAATCAAATCAAAAGTTTTTGATTGGTAGTACAAGGTATTTAATTTAGTGTAGTTATGTAGTTTAACAAAGTACAAAAAGACATTTTTAAATAATATAACAATTGTATCACATTGACAGTACATACATATATTCACGCCAAGTCCCTTGCGGGGTCGGCAGAGAGCACACAAATATCTATTCTTACATGCCTGCCATGCTTCATCCACATTGAGTCATTTTTCAATTATAGGTATAAAGCATGCATATATCAATTCTTATAAATAATGAAAGTTTACTTATTATACTATTTTACAAATACACACCTATAATAGGAAACTTGAATATAAGTTACTTATATAATTGAATATACCATAACCAAAATATATATTTACTTCCTATAATGACTTCTGATTTGCCTTCAATGTAATGGTGACAAGATCCATGACAATAGTTCCACTATTGGACATGTCTACATGGCAGCAAAAACCTATGTATAACAGAAAATACTGCTGACAAACTACATTAGTCTGTCTGAATGTATGTAAATAATTATATAATTTTACAATTTAAATAAAAAATAAGTTTCAGCATTATGCAAATAACACTCAACTTTATGTTGTGGTTAATTGTCACTAATAAGTACATATTTTGTGATTCGTGCATACTTCATGCAATTAAAATTAATTATAATCATAAAAACAGTCCATTGTCTAAGATTGCTTACAGAAAGAACTCATTCCAACATTTTACTCTACTGTGGATTAAAGTAGACAACTTTCTGGCTACTCTACAACTTTTGAAATCACCCTAAATCCTTCAACAAAGTATGACACCACAAAAGTAGAAATTAATTCATTCTAATTGGTCACTTATTTACCTTCACAATATTACTTTAATTCTATATAATAGTTAATTATGTAGAGATTCTTGATGATTTACATTTGTATACCAATACAAACTTTCATGACAGTATTATTAAATAATCAAGGAATATTTTTTGGTTCCCCATTTATGTTTAGAAGATGAGATCCATCTTTAATAACAGCAGGTCCAGTTCCAACTTTAGTGTGTATTACATATTTAATTGAATCTTTTTTTTGACTCTGAAATACATCAGAATCTAAAAAATTTGGTATAGATACTTCCATTACATCCAGTCCCTTGACATAACTTGCTGGATTTGAAGATGGAAAAACCTGTTGGATCAAATGTAGCATATCTGGAACATCTTTTTCTAAAAGATAGATACATGCATTAGGACCAGCATCAAAGGTGTAAGCAGCTTTTACTTCCCCTGAAATTTTGTTGTATGTGTGGATAAATTCAACCACTTTAAATGATACTTCAGTCATGTACATGCAAGGTGGATAAGTATCAAGGCAAATTGCATGGAATTGATTGCTATCTCTCATAGTTATTTCAGCAAATGTAGGAAAATCTTTTTCATGTATAGCCTTACAGATAGTTGCTACATGTTTTGGCACACAGTGTGCCACTCTATGTTTTAAAAAGGCTGATGTTTCAGCACTAAGTCTCATGCCTTCCGTGGAACTTCTATGTTTCTTTGTATCCGCCACAACAAGTATGAGAACTCTCATTTCTGGCCAATGTGACGAATCCACAACTTGTGTCGCGATTGAATCACTTCCATCCTCTTTGACACCAGCATGCCACTGCACGAATCCACCGTACACGCTTCTGCAAGCGCTGCCCGATCCCAATCGAGCTATAGCACTAATATCTGCCTTAATTTTGTATAGTTTCGCCAACGCAAATACTAAACATGCAAAACCCGCTGCAGAAGATGCCAATCCCGCGGCTGTTGGAAAGTTATTTTCAGAACATACATGTATTTTCCAAGTTAGAAATTCATCCGAAACACTTTTCTGTGCGATCGCGATTTCTTGTATTTTATTTAAACAGTTAAGTAAGCGCCGACTCGTAAACGACTCACGTACCCCGTTAAGCCACAAATCGTTTTCTGTGAACTCTGGCCTGGCGCATACCGAAGTTTTAGCGCACATAACGCTCTCATCCAAAGTAGCGCTAACGGAATCATTTAACGGTAATATTAAATTTTCATCACGTTTACCCCAATACTTTATGATTGCAATATTTACAGGTGCTATAGCCGTAATAATTTCACTCATTTTTAATCGTATTCGATGAGCAAAGTGTTAACAACTGCAGCGAAAACCTTTGACAAATATCAACTTTTAAAAGGCAGGCATCCACCACTAACGGCACTAACTAAGTAACTATAACTACCCAGAGTACTCAGTAGTCAGTACCGAATGATACTCATGATGATCATAACATAATACTTACGAATGAATGATGTATAAATGTAAAAGAAACTTGAACCAATGTCGCCAACTATTATTTTGTCGCTAAATATAATAGTAATAAAAAAATCTTGAAATTTAAATAAAATTATACTAACTGATACTATCTTAATAGTTAATATATATTTTTCCCTTCGATATTAATTCATAGTTATCAACGGAAAATAAATTATATAATTTAACAAATCCTTAGATTTCGTTCGGTGAAAAAACTGAACACGAAACTTACACATTTTAAATTTTCTTAATGTTTCATGAAGCTTTTCATGGCTTGTAATATAACAATGTTTTTTTGTGAATCTTAATATGTATTCAAGGATAGTAGCTGCCATTGAATAAAAAGTTATTGTATTCCATTCCACTAACTTCCTTTAACAGAGACCAGCTGGATTGTCTAGCAAACTAGCAACCGGGTTTTCCTAGTGGAGGGCTTGGTAGTCATACTAGAATCTTAATTTAATAATTTTGAGCCATTAAATGAAGATGCTGTTAAACTATATCAACGCTTTATGAATTACGAATAGCATCAAGGAAAACTTTATAGACTCGTTTATTATAAACTGAATAGTTTAGACAAATGTATGCGTGGTCATTTAAAGAAATATTTCATAAACTTGTATTTCATCTTTTTAATACTTAAGGTATTTTATTTCTATTTTACATTTTTTACGTACGTATTTGTTTAACAGGCAAAATGTATTTTTTTGTGTTACACAAAAGTTTATTATTATTTTTGGCAATATCGATCACAGTGTTGTCACAGTAGAAATCATTTTTTGAGTTGAGGAACATCAACGCTGCCATTTTCGTTTTGTGGCACGATTATAGCGGCAGTGGTAGTGAAATATCTTTGAATTGATTGTATTGTATTGATTCATATGTTTATAATTGAAAATATTTAATAGTGTAGACGTTCAAGAGTGCGATACATAAAGAGCAGGATTTCTGTGGTTTTAACAGGCAGTAATTGTTGACTTCCTTGGGTGGAACGGGTGAGTACACTTCTATTCGTATTTCCTTCACTCGCGGTATAGTTATCTTTACTTACAATGTTCTGTGATATAATACTCATATATTTTATCGCGCATGTTGTGACTGAAAAAATATTTTGCAAAATATTTTAATACCATGGCCTTTACTCTCTAGTTTTAAAATGGGCGTTAGGATAGTAAAGGTGTATGATACATCGTAAGTCTACTTGTAATATGTCATATGGACGATAGTAGCGTAGTCATAGTAAACACAAATTACGACTTAAAATTTAATTTTTGGACACTTCCAATACGATTTTTAAGTTTTTATTTCAATTGAAATTATCTTATATTTATACCAACAATTTGTTTAAATACTGCATGACATAGAGTACGTTAATATATAAAAGATATTAATGATGGTGTATGTATCTATATGATGGTGACTGTTATGGGAGTGACATATTCACTAAGTGGAAAAAACCCATTTTTTTCAAAGACATAAAAGTAATTCAATAACTGACATCTGCTATATCTGACTAAGATGTGTAGATGTACAATGTATAGTTTACTTTCCAAGATCATTGCAAATATACAATTCTTTCAAGCTCAATTCCATAATGTATCACTACATAACTAAAACTTCTTTAATTCATTGCAGTTATATTTCTATATTGAGTTTTACATTATATACTGTTTTTGTTTATGAACAATGTCGGAAAATCTAATTTTTATCGCCTGTAATGATGATGAAGTTGGGTAAATCTTAGTTAATACATTACATTTGTTACAGATATTAGAAAAAATTTACTAAAACTTCAAACTTATTATGATTGTAGGTAACATTAATACTAACATTTTATACTATGTACCACAAAATACTATAATGTATGAAATAACTACACTAGTGTAAAAAGTCTCCGAGTTAGATTGAATTGAGTTGGCAAGCACAACTGCTGAATTTTTTGGGTTCAAATCCGGGGTTTGGTATTGTTCGATTTTTCCATCTCACATTTTCTAGTTGTGATTTTTAGTAGTGACTCAGAGTCTGCATATGTGACCAGTGTATGGCAATAGGCTCACCCCTTATTCCATAATGGGACATAAATGTATGAATGTAAATGTAACTGGTGAAATATGGGGCTGTATTACAATCCTTTGGCCTGCCTTTTCTGGAATTATAGGTGTGATGTTACAAACAGACTATATTTGTAAATTACCCATTGTTCAAAATCAACAAACGATAGCAATTTCAGTTTTGCAACTTCCTGCATGTCTAACATAAATAATTTATGTCAATCGAAAAAATGAAACCATGTTCATATGTTTCGAGTTATTTTAATGACTTTTCTTCAGGTTATCTATTGAAATACAAATTAGCTGTTAAAGTAGGTATTTGTGAAATGAATCAAATGACCATTTTCTCTGATTATTTTTTTTTGGCCTTTTTTCAGCTGTTACTCTTGTTTAATTATTCTGATATACCGACTGCACTTAGATCTTGTCACTTGTTACAATCCCTACATGATCATTTGCTAGTATCCTTTTATAACGAGAAAATAAGTCAAAATATGGTTTAATAATATTCAACTCTAAGATAATATACACACATTCCATATACAAACATGTAGTGCTGAAATGTCATCATCTTATTAACATTTAAGAATTTAACTCCCTACTCACGTGTATTTTTCACAATATTCATATAACCTGGAATTATTCTAGACAAAATTGAATTAGCAATTTCGAGGCTAGTGTGCTACGGCCTAGACAGCATCTCTTTTCAATCAGGTGACATTTCAGTCAAACACAAGGTTACTGCTACATAATAATAAAAAATTTCAAGATAACCACCATCAACCTAATCAGGTTAGTCTTGTAGCGATAAAAGTGTCTGTTATACTTTTATAACTTTTATAGGATACTTTTATCCTAATATATTTATGTGCATAACAAAGTTTTAGTATTATATCTGTATATGTTATGGGTATACAAGAATATATAATGGGTATAAAGAATATATAAGAATACATGTAAGATGACTGCTTTGTTGGTACAATGGTTGGTAGAGTGACTGTTGGTTGAAAGGCCCTCCTTCTCATTATGGGAGCAATGTGTGACCATACCATAACAATTAAAAGCTGTGATAATGATACAGTTATTATCTTGTTATTACTAGATTTTTTCAGGTCATTCGAATGAGTAGCATATATCAAAAAAAAATCTAAGCTATATGACATAAGCGATTATATCTTTCTGTGAGATGACAACGGGTCTGATATAGTCAGTTGACAAAAACTTTTTAAAATAAAAAAAAAACTTTTCCTGTCATATTGGTAGTAATAAGACATGGGTTATTTTCTTTATAAGACATTTTAGAGTGCCCATATTTGCAACACTGAGTGTTTGTTTATTCTCTTGAACATAAATGTCTCTTTCATTGAAATACAAACAAGATAAATGATTGTTCATTTTTTATATCTCTGTATTAATATCTGAGGAGATATGTGTATTAGTTTTTTTTAATAGTGTAAAGGCAGTACTGTAATATTGTAACAGATTGGTGTCTGATTAGATGCAGGAAAAGTTTTTAGAAAGAAGGATAGTGAAAAGTAAAAATTTTTTGTGCAATATGTATAAAAAAACCATCTAATAAAGTAAAATGATACTTTATTTTCAAATTCATACTGTTTATATTAAACAAAGTCAATTATCTGTAGTTAAATAGTTACAATATTAACAATTTTTATGCTTTTGTCAATAAGTACAAGCATAAAGCTGATTTAAGATATCTGATATAAGAGCAGTTTGTAATATTTTCTAGGAGAACTGTATATGCCATGTCACCTCATATGGGAATGGTCAGATGATTATACACTGAGCACATTTGTTTGATGTAATGTGATAATCTTTGTGATATTTGTAGCAGTAAGTTAAACTATGCAGTTATATTTGGAGCAGTGTATCAAATGTTAGCAATGATAAACAATGTGACATACATTCTCTCATTTAAATAAAACAAAATATTCTCCTTCTGTCATTTTAATAAAACTCATTTAAATAAAACAAAGAATTACATTATAATATTATATTATAACAAAATATTAAAAAAAAGAAAAAAAAAGTAACTTCACGCCTGTAATCCCCGAAGAGGTAGGCAGAGGAATGTAGAACATTCCCAC
>DWFO01005163.1:0-10751 GCA_018246595.1 Mimoniades nurscia nurscia
ATTAGTTACGCTCTCCAAAGTGATTTTTATTTAAAATCCACAATATTAATATTCATCAGTTATAATCGCCCCAACATGGTCCTAGATCTACGCCGGATGTGATATATTGTCAGCGCGAAGATTAATCGCATAAATTCAATAACGGAGTCGATTGATGAAAAACATGTGCCATTGTGGATATTTGAAGAGCGAACAGTAATTACTTGGTGTTAATTCCAGTTTTTCGATATTAAAATATAACCCAGCACTCTTTCAGCTAGCGTTTAAGTTAAGTATATGCTTCTGTTAAGGTTTGTATGTGCATTTGTATGTTAATATAACCTATAAACTTTTCCAATTTTGTTGGTACTTATCTTGTGTGTATATGTGAAATTATTTGTTGCAAACTCAATTTATTTTGTTGTAACCATACCTACATAGGTATAGTCAGCTGAGGAGCTGCATTATTTCAACTTGTATGAGTTTTGTCAGCAATATTTTATTAAAATTTCACCTTATTCATTTTATTGTACACACTCATAAAGGTAACTTTCTATCAATAAAGGTTTTCATCAAAGACTGTCACCAACTTAATAATGTGGTAATTACTGTATTTATTAATTTAGTAATGTGTTAGCACATTTATTTTAATAAGTTTAGCTTGCAGTTTGTAGTAATCTCATATTACCAGATCAAGATTATTATTTAATTGTATCATTAAATTGGTGTAGTAACTTGCCTATTTCTGTTAAAACTTTTGTTCAAATACTGATTAAATTGTTATTAGAATTTTGTTATGCAAATCTAATTACCGTAAAATGTGGTGAATAGATACATTTTTTATGTTTGTAACACATTTTTACATTGTTCTGGGGCTCCAAGTAGGTTCGAAGATATTTATATTATTGAGTCAAGCCACAGAAAAATATTAGACTATCATTTCTATTAAGCAATGATAAGTTTAAAAGAAATACTGAAAATTGTGCAGGATTTCTATTTACCTCTTAACAGGGGAGAAAAGACACGCCATAGGGGTGATTAGAAAAAAAACTTAGGGTTGGCTCTTCTTACTTTACCTACTTTTAAGGTTCATTTTAAAAAGTAAAACAAGGTTTTAAGAAAATAGAAAATATTTATTTACTTTATAAAATTAATTACTGGTTCCCCACAATGACAAAAACATAAATGTAACCTGAATCTTTGCCATTAAATGGCACCATACGAAATTTTGATATATTAATCATAGTCTTGAAATTATTTTACAAAAAATTCTCTTATGCTCATAAAGTAGTAATTTTTATGTAAAATGTTCAAACAAAATATACGCTCCTAAAAAAACTTATAAAATTCTGAAACAAAATAATGCCTTACAAATTATATCACATACAATCGTTGGTATAATCATTGTCCACCATTTGGCTAGCATAGTGGCCTTTGGCCAAAATCCCCAAAGTGAGAGGAAAAGGTTTCCTCACAGCAGTGGCAAATAAAAAAAAATTGAAAGAAAGTAAAAAGAAGTAAGAACCATTGATACCAAGTTTTTCTGTCTATAGATAGTTTGATGGTTGGGCAGGCTCAGCGTGCACATTGGCCCAATTCAATTGTCGGGTTGGGTTTGGGTGCGCAACTAGATAAATAAAAAGTCCAACCAAAAACCAACCCGACAGTTAAATTGAGTCAGTGAGCAAGCTGCACATAGAACACAATGAAACTATCTAGATAGAAAGAATGTACCGAGTCTATGGCAACTTTTAATACACCTACAAAAACTATAAATGTTCATTGTCTATAATTAGTAAATATAATATATTTAAAAAAATCTTAAAAATTCTTAAATGTTTTCATCCATTAAGTCTTTTAAAATATCTGCATCACATTTATAATAACTTCGTCGCCTAGGAGGAATCAATTTCTTATCAATTTTAATAGGACTTTTTACTGAGATTTTTTTACATTCATTGAGGGCGACTATTCGGTTGTGATTATAATTTTTTATTGTTTCCATAGAAATTATTTCAATATTTTTATTCTTTGTGATTTTCTTTGGTTCTTCTTTTAAAGTTAAACTTCTTTCGATTTTCGTTGTCTCAGAATCTATTAGATCTTTAAATAAATTATCAGGCTCTATATTAGGAATGTAGTCAGCTCTTTCCATCGATTTATCATCGATGTAATAACTAAGAAGCAACTCTTCATCTTCTTTTACATCACTCCAGCTTTTTAAGTGTATTTCTTTATATGAACGTGTTTTAAGACTAGTTTCATTATCGTTTTCAGTTGGAATAATTTCAACATTAGCATTAGAACAACTTGCGACGGCATTATCTTCAAATACAATAGGTAGTGAAGTTAAATTTAATTTACTCATATTAATGTCGTGGTTCAATAAATCTTCATCCAATTTCTTCATAGATCCCTTAACTTCATTATTTTTACTAGTCTTTTTTTTTGCTTTATAAGTTTGTTTTTCTTTCGGTTTACCAATAATTTCATTTTGAGGATTAATATTTTCAGATTCTTTAACAGTATGTTTTGGACGTTTTTCTTCTTTTAGGTTTACCATCTTACCAGGAACTACTGTAATTTTTTTCTTTCTTTTGCATTCTGTTTTCCTAATTTTCCTTTTCTTGTTACTAACTTCATTGTCAGATTCAGTATCTAAGTTGTCAGTATCTATGTTTCCCAAACTTACTTTTGATTCAGCGTTGAGTTTATGCTTTCGAGATGGTTCTTGAATATTTATTGTCCCATATCTCATTTTCTTTAGGATATCTAAAACCGACTGATCTACTGCGTGTCTTGACTTTTCAAAATCTTCTGAGTCCTCTTTGGGAAGTCTTGAGAGAACTTGATTAGGGTCAATGGGCACAATTCCAGCTTTTCGAAAACCTGCCTTTATATTAGAGTCTACATTTTCGGACAGGTCATTTATTAGTTCTTTAAGCCATCGTGGAAAGCAACCCTTCGAAACAGTAGCTTGATTTCTACCATCAGATTTTTTCCACTTCACTAAAATATTTCTCCAAGCTACTTTCATTGGTCTGAAGAATGCTATATCGAGTGGCTGTGTCAGGTGAGTATCGAGTACCCTTTGGACCATTTGTTATCCACGTATCATATAGGTTATTAGCTTTGTAAATTACATATGGGGGCAAAAGCTCACCCGCAGCTGTACCAGCCATCATTACAGATATTGATGATTTAGATTTATTAAGAACCCTCTCTGGATACTTAGTCCCTCTTTTGACAATTACCCTCTTGTGTCCAGGATCATCACTGAGATTTGTCTCATCATAATTTACAATATTACAGAGATCAATATCTTTCAAGGAGTTTTCTAATTCCGCAAAATATTCAATTATAACGTTTGGAGATACCTTGGCTCTTGACTTTTTTATATTTTGGCAAATACGTAATGAAATTGTGTCATTATGTCTCTTTAGAAAACTCGACGCAAAGTCTGGTCCCGGCATATTATTTTTGAACCGTTTGTTTGTAGTTCCCATTCGATCCAAGTATAGTTTGACAATCATTCTGAGATCATATGTGTCTAGGGGATACCCCCAATCACTACAAATATTCAGATATTGAACAATGTGTTCTTCTGTCTCAGTATCCAAAGCCTTTTGACCGCCTTGCTTTTTCATTGTTTTTTTATTATGACGGTAAAGTACTGATTTATCTATGTCAAATTTTTTCGCAATTTCCGAAATAGAACAATTTGGAGTATGTGCATACTCTTGCAATGCTTGCTGAATTATAGCCTCATCATATTTCCGATATCGCTTAGTCCTCGGATCCGGTTTATAATTTCGCGGCATGCTTTTAAAAATCTGGGAACAAAATAAAACTAGGTACCTATTAAAGTAATTCTAAGTAGGACAGGTAGTCAGGACAGGTAGTAGGACAGGTAGTAGGTCAGTTATGGGTGTCAGTTTGATAAGGTTAGATAAGGTAGCAATGGTAAGTGATGTTGGTGTACCTAGTGAACTAATACGTTAATATGCGCGGATCAAGAGGGGGGGGGGGAAGGGCACGGGGCACGAGCCTCCCACAGGACGGCTCTTTTTTGTTTACCCTACTGCGGAGAATCTATCACAGTAGGTACATATTATGTACTTATATGCAAATGTAATCATTGTAATGAGGAATCAAATTTCTTATAGGTTATATAAAAACTGCCTACCTATAAATAATTTTTTATTTGTGTCCCCCACCCAGAAAGGAATCGTGCCCCCCTCCCCCCTCTCCCCAGAAAATAATCTTGGATCCGCCCATGGACAACTGCACACAATCTCCAGCAATCCTGCGTCTTGCCTAATATCGTATACAGTTACGCTGCTGCTCTGAAGGATGATGGTCGTCTTCCCCCAAAACGCAACAGAATTGCATCACGGCAGTACCGATCAGACTATATATTCATCACAATATCTATAATCATTATACAACTATGCACTTAAAATAATGTGAGATAATATTAAATTATGCATACTCCTATAGTCAATAGCCTATATATTAAAAAAGCTTTTTGACAAACCTAATTCTAACATTGCTAATAACCCCTTTTTCGTTTTTATATACCCCATTCCGATGTCTAGTAACCCCATTTGCAGATCTATTCACCCTTTTCGTGTGTTTAATCACCCCAGAAGCGTTACTAGTCACCCCGAAAAACATAAAAAAATTAAGTGTTTGCAAACAATACATTTTTGAAATATTTATAAGTACTTACCGTTTTTTTTTATAGTAAATCACTTTAATAATAAGACTACTATGATGTTTTACTAATTTGGCACCAAGACACTGATAAATTCAATTTTTATCGTAAAAACAAACCGCACCTCTAACCAAGCACTTATCTCGATTTTCGAAATTTGAGGTTATACGTCAAATTTGGAGATGTTTCCATCCTTTATACATTGCCAGCGTAAAGAAACAAAATCTACCAATCATATTCACTGTCGGATTTTCGTAAATAATAGCGGGAAGTGTTGCAAACAGTCGTTAAATTTATTCCACATTTTTTTGTCTAATCGCCCCGTCAAATCTAGCCACCCCATTTTACGGTACTTATAGTTCCTATAGACTGTTGCTAGGTTGGTACTTAATCTTATGTTAATAGTAAAGATACTTTACTGAATATCTACTCAGGTAACATATTACTGACTTACTGTTTTATTATTATATAGTAATTTTAGTATTATTTAGTACCTGCACCTACCTGTCTTTTTTAACTGGTCATTCATTTAGCATTGTATACATTTTAGGGTTGACTTCACTAGACTCCCAGAATGGCCGGAGAGGAACAAATTAAAGATTTGACCAAAAAGAGAGGCAGTTACAAAGGAAGACTAACTAACTTCATTAACTTCTACACAGAGTTATCATGTAAACTATTGACTACCACTGACGTCAAAGAATTGCAGTTGCGTATGGGTAAGCTGGAGTCGTTGTATTCGGCATATGATGAGGTGCAAATGCAACTTGAGTGTTTAGTTCCCGAAGCTGAAACTCAATATACTGCAAGGGCTGAATTTGAGTCGCAGTACTACCATGCATTGGCCAGTGCTGAGGAAATATTATCCACGTTTAACAAAGATAATGAAGTTCTACCTCCAGGCAGTGACAAGGGCACTCATATTAGCACTCACCATCAGCCAGTTAAGTTACCTACTATACAATTGCCAAAATTTAGTGGTATTTATGAAAATTGGCTTGAATTTCGTGATACCTTCACCAGTCTTGTTCACATCAATGACGACATTGATACCATAAACAAATTTCACTATTTGCGTGCATGTCTAGAAGGGTCTGCTGCTGTGGTAATTCAGGCAATTGAGTTTTCTGCCAATAATTATTCAGTGGCATGGAAACTTTTGTGTGAGAGGTTTGATAATAAGCGTTTATTAATCCAGAATCATTTGTCGGCCTTGTTTAACATTGATAGCATTTCTAAGGAGTCTTCTGTCATTTTGAAGCGTTTGATTGACCAACTAAATAAAAACCTTAGTGCCTTAGAGTCATTAGGTGAGCCTGTTCAGCATTGGGACACATTATTGATTTTTATTGTTACTCAGAAGTTAGACCAAAAAACTTATAGAGAGTGGGAAGAGTACAAGGGTCGCTTGGACAAGGGTGATTCAGTCACTTTTAATACTTTTATTAAATTCATTCGCAATCGCGCAGACCTATTAGAAACCCTTGAATTATCTCGCAATGGTCACTTAAGTACTCAAAGGTTTACCACAAAGGCAAAGTCTATGGTTGCAGTGCAAAACAATTCCAATACGGAATCCTCTAATAACGTTTGTCCTAAATGTAAGGGTGGTCACAATTTGTCTGATTGTTCTTCCTTTCTTGCTTTGAGCAATGAAGAGCGGTTAAGGTTAGTACCAACATATAAAATATGCTTCAACTGCTTTGCATCAGGACATTTCGCAAATCGTTGTAAAAGGCAAGGTTGTAGAATATGTAAGCGTAAACATAGCACTTTGTTACATGTAACTGAACGTAAGCTAATTGTAAACTCACGAAATAATGATGTTCAATTGCCCGATGATGAATCCACCGCTACAAGTGGAGTTTCTGCGAATTGTCCTTCCAGTAGTACAAATGGGAATAAATTTAAAATAAGTGGTGCTTCTGGAAATACAAATCGAAATAACAACTTGACGTTGTCAGCAAGTGCTATCTTGCCGAATAACATTAAACAGCACGATGTATTGTTGTCAACTGCGTTAATTAAATTGTGTGATGACAACAATCGCGAACATGTTGTTCGTGCGGTGCTGGATAGCGGAAGTACTTCGTGCTTGATCACTAAAAAACTATGTCGACAATTGAATTTAAAAACCTGTGAAATAAATAGGTCTATTCTAGGCATAAATAATGCAATGTCGCATGTGGGTGAAACTTGTCAAGTTAACATTAAGTCATTGAACAATAATTTTGATGTTGACATTAATTGTTTTGTTTTACCATCAATAACTAGTCGTATGCCTGGACGTGAAGTGGACATCAGTGATCTTAAGCTGCCCTCAAATATCTGCTTAGCCGATCCGATCTTCTATAAGCCTGCTGAAGTTGACATGTTGATAGGCGCTGATATATTTTGGGAATTGATGGGATCGCAGACAATAAGGTTAGGCGACAAGAAACCCGTGCTTTGCGAAACAAAGTTGGGATGGGTTATATCGGGACCTATTTCTAGCTCTCATGCTACATTGTTGACAAATTATATTCGCTGTAACTTTCTTAAAACTGCTGACAGCATTGGCGACAATGATAGTGGCTTCGATTTGACTCGGTTTTGGCGGCTTGAAGAAATTGACTTTAAGTCCAATCATTACTCACCTGCTGAGAAAATGTGCGAAGATCATTTTGTTAAAAATACGACTCGTCTCGACGACGGTCGTTTTTGCGTTCGTATTCCCTTAAAACAAAGCCCTGATGTCTTAGGGAACTCATATAAAAGAGCCAGTCAATGTTTGTACGCTTTAGAACGGAGATTGAAGGGTAAACCTTATTTAAGTTCATTATATCATGATTTCATGTCAGAATACCAATCTATGGGTCACATGTCTGAGTGTCAACAGCCTGATGCAGACAGTAATGCTTATTTTATACCCCATCATGGAGTTTTACGCGAAGACAGCACAACCACGAAACTAAGGGTTGTATTTAATGCAAGCTGTCCAACGTCAACCGGGCTTTCCTTTAATGACATTCAGATGGTTGGCGCCACGGTCCAGGACGACCTTTTGTCTATACTGATTCGGTTTAGGCAACATAAGTATATTTTAGCCGCTGATGTTGAGAAGATGTATAGACAAATTGTCGTCCATCCGTCTGATAGGCATTTGCAGCAGGTGCTTTGGCGCGATAATACAGATGATCCTGTTAAAATCTTTCAGCTTAACACCGTCACTTATGGCACGGCTAGTGCGCCCTTTCTTGCCACACGATGCTTATTACAAGTAGGCATTGATTGTAAAAATGATAAAATTGCTGAAATCATCAAGCATGATTTTTATGTTGATGACCTGCTCACAGGAGGTGATAAGCTGAATGATGTAATGAATATACGTACAGAAATTACTAAAGCGCTTGTTCAAGCTGGAATGCCATTAAGAAAATGGAAATCTAACTTACCTGATTTGGTCCCTGATGTTAATGATGCTCCTCTTGATTTAAATATCGGGTCTCGTGAGCCTAGCAAGCTATTAGGTCTTGGCTGGCACGCGGGTTCGGATGAACTCTGCTTCCCGATAGGTTTGAAATTACCAAACGGTAACACTAAGCGTGATTTGCTATCAGTTATTGCACAAATATTCGACCCACTCGGTTTGTTGGCTCCAAGTGTAATTACAATGAAAATGTTACTACAGGAACTATGGTTAGACAAACTGTCCTGGGATGACCCTCTGTCTCCCAAGATCCACAGTCGTTGGAATGAAATTTTGCGGACATTGCCCCTGTTAAATAACATTCGTGTTCCCAGAATAATAGTTTGTGATTCATATAGAACATTGCAATTACACATTTTTACTGATGCGTCAGAGCGAGCGTATGGTGCATGTGCGTATGTGAGGAGCATCAATAACCGTGGCGAAACTTTGGTTCGTTTATTAATGGCCAAGAGTCGTGTGGCACCTATTAAACCCACAACCATTCCAAGGCTTGAGTTGTGTGGCGCTCTCGTCGGAACTCGTTTATTTGAAAAAATTAGTAGTTCATTTCGAGCTAAAATTGATGAGGTTTACTGTTGGACCGACTCCACAATAGTGTTAGGATGGCTGCGTATGTTGCCATCAAAGCTTCAACCTTTTGTTCGTAACCGTGTTTCTGAGATCCTAGAGAAAGCAGGCAGTTGCACTTGGCGACACGTGCCAACTGATAAAAATCCTGCAGATTTGATATCTCGCGGTACAAGTATCGATACTTTGCCTGATTCAGAATTCTGGTGGACCGGTCCCGATTTTTTAAGACAAGAACCTATTCAAATACCTTTACAGCTCACACATTCTAAAGCCTTACCTGAAACTAAACCTGAAATTACCTTGAACGTCACCGAGAATGATTACAATAATGATATAATTGATTTTTCACGTTTTTCTAATTACTCACGGCTCGTGCGTTCCGTAGCTTATGCTATGCGGTTTATTCATCGTTGTCAAAAACGACCTGTGCCTGCTGATTATTTGATTAAGGAAGAGCTAGATAAGGCACTAAAGGTCATAATTGTAAATTGTCAAGAAAGGTCTTTTTTAGAGTACAAATTGCTAGTAGATGGGAAAAACTTACCCAGAAAGAGTCCGCTACTCAAATTCAATGTTTATTTAGATGAGGACAAATTCATGCGTGTTGGAGGCCGTCTTGATAACTCAGATTTTCCGATAAATAAAAAACACCCTATACTCATACAGTCCAGTCATTATTTTTCAAAGTTATTATTTCAATTTGAGCACAAGAGATTAATACATGCTGGTCCCCAACTCTTGTTAGCGACCATAAGGGAGACCTATTGGCCTATAGGCGGCCGTAACTTAGCAAAGGCTTGTTATCGTCAGTGCATACTGTGCAGTCGTATGAAGGGAAAGGTTGTCAACCCTTTAATGGGGAACTTACCACGGCACCGGGTATCCTGTAGTTATCCCTTTGAAAATGTGGGAGTTGACTATGCTGGTCCTGTTATGTGTGCTAGTCGTCAAGGTCGTGGATGCAGATTGGTGAAGGTATACATTGCTGTTTTTGTGTGCTTTAGTTCCAAGGCAATTCATTTGGAATTAGTAGGGGATTTGACAAGCAATAAATTCTTGATGGCACTGAGGCGTTTTGTGTCGCGCCGGGGAAAACCCCTCAATATCTTTTCAGACAATGGCACCTCATTTGTGGGAGCATTCAATGACATTTCAAGATTTTTAAAAAATAACTGCAATTCTTTAGGCGAAAGTGTAGCCAATGAAGGCATTGCTTTCCACTTCATTCCGGCATATACCCCCCATTTCGGTGGACTCTGGGAGGCTGGTGTTAAGTCAACCAAATACCATCTAGTTAGAGTGTTGGGACATTGTAACTTAACATTTGAAGAACTTAACACCACATTAACGCAAATTGAGGCACTGTTGAACTCCCGACCACTGACACCTTTATCATCGGATCCTGCGGACTGCACCCCGCTGACACCAGGACATTTTTTAATTGGCAGACCGTTGACTTGTCTGCCACAACCTGATTTCCAAGATCGCAGCACTCATTCTCTCTCCCGGTTTCAACGCATTGAACAACTGCGTCAACATTTTTGGACGAGGTGGAGTAAAGAATACATCACTGAGTTACAGCAGCGAGTGAAGTGGCGATCTTGTCAACCTGATTTGAAGATGGACACCTTGGTGGTTGTTAAAGATGACCATTTGCCGCCTCTCAAGTGGCAACTGGGCAGAGTTGTTGCTGTTCACCCTGGTCCTGACGGTATTGTTCGAGTGGCTGACATCCGCACATCGAGTGGAATCATCCGAAGAGCGTTTAGCAAGCTGTGCCCACTGCCTGTCTCCTCAACTTTGGGTTGAAAACGAATAGTAGTTTCCAACGCCGGGGGGCATGTTCAGACGTAAGCGCCTGATGAAGTGTACAGGCAATTATTTGTTAATTATAGATTATCTGTGATGGATTTTTCTCTCTTCTAGTGTCACATTATATTAGTTACGCTCTCCAAAGTGATTTTTATTTAAAATCCACAATATTAATATTCATCAGTTATAATCGCCCCAACA